>NEWO01000806.1:177307-201312 GCA_003013225.1 Phalaenopsis aphrodite
CTTAAATTTTGAATCATGGCATTTTTGGATAATTTCTTCAATTTCATTAAAAGGCACACATCTGCACATAACTAAATCCTTGCATTGTTTGTACAAACATAGGTCATCCTAAAATAAAATTTTGCATCATGAATAAATTTATTCGCCTGCGTTTTTTCAATCTATATGTTAAAATACCACTAATAATGTATTTCACAATATCAACATACCACGGTATTTCCCATTCTTTAACAGTATAAAGTTGTTCATCAGAAAAAGTTTCATTAATTCATCTTTCAAAATCAAATGTTTCTTCATATTCCAGCCAGCCTAGATAAATGATTAGCTATTTGATTTTAGATTATTTCCTATCTACTAGCAGAAAATATAATTCTTGCATCAGAAGTGCAATCTAATTAATCTTTATTTCACATCCTTCTTTTGCATCAGCTATTTTATAGCAGAGTGGTCTGTATGTACAACACATTTAGCTCCAGTTATCTATGACCTAAACTTATCAAAAACATACACAATAGCTAATAACTCATTCAGTGGTGATATAATTAGTTTGAGCATCATTGAGAGTTTTACTAGCATAGTATATGACTTTCAAAATTTTGTCATATCTTTTCCCTAAAAGAGCTTCAATTGCATAATCACTTGCATCACTCATTACCTTGAATGGTTTCTCTAAATTACATGAAACAATTACAAGAGGAGTGTTTAATTTTTCCTTTGATTGTTCAAAGGCATCATGGTACTCTTGATTAAAATCAAATTTTGTGTCTTTTTCCAAAAGTTGGCATAAAGGCTTTGTAATTTTGAAAAAATCTTTAATATATCTCCTAAAAAAAACATGTCCTAAAAATCTTCTAAATCTTCTTACAGTAGTAGATAGAGGTAGGTTAGAAAGAACTTGATTTTTTGACAGATCTATCTTCATGTCATTTTCTGAAATTTTATGCCCAAGCATAATTCCTCATATCACCATAAATTGATATTTTTCCCAGTTTAATACTAAATTCATCTTTTTGCATCATTCTAGAACTATCTCTAAATGATTTCGACATATTTCAAACGAAGTTCCAAACACAAAAAAATCATCCATAAGGACTTCTATCCCTTTTTCAATTAGATCATTGAAAACTGACATCATACATCTTTGAAATGTTGCAGGTACATTACATAAACCAAATATCATTCATCAAAAAGTGAAAGTACCATAAGGACTAGTAAATGTTGTCTTCTCTTATTCTTTTAGAGCAATCAGTATTTGATGATAGTGAGTATATCTATTTAGAAAGCAAAAATATTTGTGCCAAGGTAGCCTATCCAACATCTGGTACACAAAAGGGTAAAGGAAATTTATCTTTCCTAGTGGTCAAATTTAATTTTCTATAATTAATGTAGATGTGCCAACCAATGACTTTTCTTGTTAGTATTAATTCATTCTTTTCATTTATCACAACAGTCACACCCCATTTCTTAGGAACACAGTGAATTAGACTCACTCATGAACTGTCTGAAATAAGATACATTTCTCCCTCATCTAACGATTTTAAAATCTCTTTCTTAATAACTTCTTTCATCATCGGGTTTAATCTCCTTTGAGGATAAGCATTTGGTTCATGATGTTCTTCAAATAAAGTTCTGTGCATACAAATCTAAGGACTGATTCCTTTAATTTCAACCAACATCCATCTAAAGGCTTTCTTATATCTTCTTAAAGTTTCTAGCAACTTTCATTCTTGTGTTGCAGTTAATTCTGACAATACAATAACAGATAATGTGGATAAATCTCCTAAAAAAGTCATATTTTAAATGTGTAGGAAGTGTTTTCATTTCTAGTTCAGGAGGTTTAACAATTGAGGAAATCAAATTTTTATTATCATCTGCAATAATTAATCATTCAAATTGTTCTTAAACATAATTCAATTCTTCATTACTCACTTCCATATATTCATCTTGAACTATATCCTCATTCTTATACTAAATATTATTCTTCAATTTTCTTTTCAAATGTCTCGGTGAAATACTCATTGCTTAAAGAATCATTAATTTTCATTTTGAAGCATTCATCCTCTCTTCCTTTTGCTGGATATCTTATTGAGTTCGCAATATTAAAAATGACTTCTTGATCGCTAACTCTCATTGTTAATTTTCATTTCTACACATCTATCAAAGCTCTTCTAGTGCCAAGAAATGGTCTTCCTAAAATGATAGGAATTTCATTTTCTTTTTTCATATCTAACACAATAAAATCTATAGGAAAGATAAATTTATCAACCTCTAACAAAACATCTTCTATAACTCCTTTAGGATAGGTAATCAAACAATCAACTAACTAAAGAGTTACAGTAGTAGGTGAAATTTTTCCTAAACCCAGAGGCATAAGATTAATACTGGCTCCTAAATCACATAAAGTTGAGAATAATTCACTCCATATTGATCATCTTCTTTGATATTGCATTAATTTGAGCAGCCAACATAGATATTGATCAGAATCATGAATACTAACTACTCTTTTTGGAGTTACCCTTTCAGAGGGCTATTGAAAATTATTAATAGTTGTCTCTTTAATTAAAGAATGTGCTTCATCAAATGATTTTGACATTAATGATCCACTAGCAGCATCATCAATTATAGATCTAAGAGATCGAACCAATCCATTATAAAAATTTTGAATTATAACCAATCTGGCAATGCATGGTGTGGACACTTCCTAAGGATATCTTTAAATCTTTCCGAAACTTCATAACTTGATTCTCTTTCAGATTGACAAAAATATTTAATAACATTTCTAAGCTTAGTAGTTTTCATTTGTGGGAAATATTTCGATAAAAATTTTTGTGATTAGTCTACCAAAGTTCTGATAGATCCATGTGTCAACAAGTTTAACAACATCTTAGCTTTATCCCTTAATGAAAAAGGAAAAAATGTAAGTCTGATGGCATCATTCAACACTCCATCATATTTAAATGTAGCATATAATTCTAGAAAATCAGCATGGTGTAAGTTAGGATTTTTCAGTCGGTGTTCACTTAAACTGATTATTTTGTACCATTTGGATAATAGTAGGTTTAAGCTAAAATGAATTGGTAACAACAACAGGATTTTGTATACTCAAATGAATTTCATCTATTGTGGGATTAGCATAATCTTTTAAAGGTCTTTGATGATGTTCATTTTCAATTCTAGAATTATTATGCTTGTAATAATTTTGTTCAAATTTCCTAACTTTTTTGGTTGTTTCTAATTTCTTCTAATAGTTCTTTCTAACTATTAATCATAAGGTATTCAACCTATCGATCTTAAACTAGGCATACACAAACACAATAAGCAATAAAAATAAACAAACACACTAAAATATAATAATATGTAATTAAACTGCAAATAGTTTTTCAGTTAAAATATGATGTTCTAAATTATAAAGTAATTTACCGTTACTTCGCGGCAATGGTACCAAAAACTTGATTGGGTGGTTTTTGTAGTGCGTTGCAAATATCTTTTAATATTATAATACACTCATGACAACACAAAGAGTAAATATGCAATTCATTCCCAATAAATATAATTTAGTTTAAATAGTTTTATCTTTTCAAATCTTTAAGCTGTCAAACTGTAATAATAACGCAAGTATATATATCGCTCAAGAAATAAAAGGCTCTAATAGAGTCCTAAGTATGGATCCCATGGGGATTTGGAAATTCTTATAGTTATAACGTCAAACACAATATTCAAACTATAAAACTTAAGTAAGAAAAATGAATCTAAAGTAAATTTAATGTGTGCTAAATGAAATGTAGTTAAAAGAATTAACTTAAATAAACTAATTGCTAAACATCAAAAGTAAACTTATAATGACTAAACAAAGTTTTGTAATGAAGAGTTCAAACTTAAGAAAGCATACTTCCCTTATACAATGAGTTTATGGATTGTGAACTAATTAAAAAAAATTTAAAATACATATAAAATTGTATTGCGTCAAATAAGAACAATTTTATTCTTTACCCTCTAAGAGTGAATAAAAAACATTGACTAATCCATAATTTGGTACCTAAATCTATGGTTAAGTTGAGAGGATACTAGCTGCCACTCTAGAGTTCTAACTTTTCCCTCACCTGAGGGATAACAATCTAACTTTAGTTTCCAAGCATCTGGATCAAATTAGGGATTTTAATCTATCACCTTAAAATCTCCTATTTTTCACCCATCAAAGTATATTTCCTTTTTCATTTGCACGCAACCCTATTGACTACATTCTCATCCATGATATTGAATGTGACTCTTACCTTATTGTAGAAACCATAGCCCTTTTGAATCTTATGTTTCTTAAAAAATTTTAACACTTTAATTAGCCTAATTGAAAAGTAACTAAAGATCAGCGTTTGAATCATCACAATTTATTGACATTTAAAACCTCATATAACAAAATTAATTCTTCACAAAATCATATCTCATTGTCGGGAGAAAGATAGAGAAGACTACTCAGAATTTATGAGAAGAATACCACAAAACATAGATTTTATATATCAAAAACAAGTTTACTAAACAATGAAAGGAAAGAATACAATGTATCCAACACTCCTTCTTAAGCAAATCCCTTGAAGTTCCCTTTAAGCACTGTCTCTCTTTACAATCACACTCAATTCTCTCTTAGAAATGAAATGAACAGGAAATCTCTCACCTTCTCTCTCCTCTTACAACTCTAGAATAAAATCCTCTATCTTCTCTCTCACGCCAACCTCTTCTCTTTGAACCTCTTGCTCCCCCTCTCTTCACTAGACTCCCCTCTTTTTTTCTAATTAAGGTTAGTTTTCATTTCAAGAGAAATCAAAATTTCCTTCTTTTTTTCCTAAAAGACACATCTCTTCACACCAAGAGACAAGTCACTTCATTCAAGAGCCTTTTTGAATTGTCTAGATGAATTGAATCACTTCATGATTATTGGAGCCTTCAAAACAGCTTAAAAATATCACTAATCACCTTCTCCCTCTTATTTCTTCTCTGGTGCCTTTAGCACCAGCCTACCGAAGTACACGTTGTTCAGAATTTTGGCACCTTTGGTGCCAAATCTGGCACTTCTGGCACTGTTTCTCTATAAAATGACAGTTCTAGTGCCTCTAGGGCTAGAATGCTGAAATGCTCTGTTTTAACTCCAATTTTTTTTCCTTTTTGCTCCTTTTCACTCTAATTTCATAAACTCAATACACCTGCAACAAAACATGAAAGTACCCTTCCTTAAAGTGCAATATCATCAAAATTAACCATAAAATGTATATATAAAATTGCACATTATTTTGGTGCATCATACTTCAAATAAAAAATAAATTTATGTATATTTAAGGGTTTGCTTCCACTTCATGCTTTCAAACAAAAAAATGTGCTCAGCGACCTTGAGGAACATTAATAGATATGTTAATTGATAGCTTAAGAATTTTTATTGTAAGTAAATAATCTAATGATATAAGGTACAATTTGAACTTTTTTTTCGTATCATTCTTATCTGATTTAGACTTTTAGATAGTATTCAATATAAAAAGTAGCAAAAAATTAACTAGTTCTCTTTCCATTATCACTCCCCAAGGTTTAGAATAAAAATTGATGCACCACCAACAACTATCATTTGATTATATATGAAGAACTCTCATTCCACTGAAAGTTCATATAAAATCTATTTATAACCATAATGTTTTCCCCATCCAGCTAGTGTAGGAAAACTACAAGTTAAACTAATATTTTGTTAACTTACACAAATGAATAATGTCTATTCACTAACAAGTTTCCATATTATCAATAACGAAGTGCCATAACTAGAAAAAATATCATTATAACTCTCATTATTCTACCAATTAATGCAAATTGAACTCTTTGATATTTGAAGTGTAAAAGTATGATGAGAAAATATTTAATTTTACGTTCACATATTTCATTATACAAAAATACCCAAGCAGCCAACCAAAAAAATTTTACTAAAAAAAAATGACAAAGCCATCTATCTAGCTTAACAATGCTCTTAAGGTAGCTCGCTAGAAGGAGAGCTAGCAACTATCTATAGTTATTATTCTAAGAGTTCTTTTCTTCCCTTAAATCTACATTTAAGTCGATCTTAATGCAATAATAATCGTCCATGACAATGAAAACTTAGCATTAAAATGATCCTTGGCACAAATTAGCTTAACCACTAAATTTACAAATATTTAATCAAAAGTTCAAGAACAATACCATAAATCCTTTAATGTAGATCTTCCTTAAATGAATTTTAGAACAGAAATCTAATGGGAAAAACACCTTAAGGTTCTTCAAGGCAAGTCATTGAGAGCTTTGCTTCTTAAACTCCTAAAAACCCAAAACATAGCTCATTATCATGATATATTCTCGAGCATTGTAGAGAGCCAAGTCCACAAAAATTACAGGAATATAACAAAAGCTTCCACCAAGCATTTGATCCAACACCTACTCACCAAGGGTAAAGATGCTTATCAAAGAGAAATAGAAGTATGGATTTGAGAATGAACACAAACAACAAACCCTAAGCTCTCGTGACAGAAAGCCTTTCATGTTTTTGAGAGAAGAAGAAGACCCTGAAGCCGAACCCAAAAGCTTTCAAGAGAAGAAAGGGAGGGAGGCCAAAGCATCAAGCAATAATGGGGTAAGGGGATTAAGGTTTTAGTTTTGTGTATATATATATATATATATATATATATATAACATATTATATTAATTATATAACTTTTTTTAATAGAAAGCACTAAAAGGCTCCATTTTATTAATAAAAGAAAAATTACAACTCACACAAAGAAAAGGGAACCCAACCTAAACCCAATACAACTCACACAAAAAAAGAAAAAAGGTTCCAATTCCAAAAAAAAGATAAAAAATACAACTCACAGCACACACAAACCCATCCAAAAAATACAATCAAGAAGAAGTACAAATATACGAGGAATCCATCATATCACCCTAAATAAAACAATTAAGAATTTCAGGGAACTTATTAGTAATAATAGCACTTTGAGTCTTCATCCCTTGTTTAGCAGCCCAATCCGTGCACTTATTCCCTTCCCGATGAATGAAAAGCCAACGAACTATGAATATCAATAGTCAGAGCAAAATTTTTTTTCAAATGAATCATCAGATTTTGAGTATAATCTCTATTCCTGCAACAGTAAGACCACCGATCAAAAGAATCCATTTCAACTTCTAAATAATTCCAACCACAGTTTAAAGCCAATTCCAACCCCATAATAACAGCTTCTAATTCAGCTTCAACAACACTTGAAGCTAGAACAAGAGCAGAAAACCACATACTAGCCTTAGCAGAAGAATCTCTACAAATACCATGAATACCTGGAGTTGAAGGAATCCAACTACCATCTGTATTGATCTTAATATACCCATCATTAGAAATAGCCAAATGAACTAAATAAATATTAGCTTTAGAATTTCTTAGTATTTCAATATTAAATTTAAGTAACATTCACTTAACATTAGAGCTACAGGAAGGCTTAAACTTCCCATATTTCAGCATCTTATAAATAAAACCTTTAATATAATAAAAACAGCTCCTAGAAAAAATCTTGCCTTCATGCTTAAAAGTATTTTGAGCACATCAAATAAACCAAAAAATGATTACAGGAAAAGACCTAAAAATTTCCAACTTATCCCGCTGCCAAACTGCAAGCATACCAGTAATGGAAGTGCTAGGAATATGATTTCCATAATACTTAAAGAGAGTAAATACATGCTCCCATAAATCAGTAATACAAGAACAATTATAGAAAATATGTTCTAACATTTCAACATGCATTTCACAGAAATAATAGATAGAAGTAATTCTTAAACCTCTAAGCTTTATAATATCATCTGTAGGCAGAATTTTATGTAAAAGACACCACATAATCAAGGATTGAGTAGGCTTAATCAAGTCATTCCAAGTCCACCGTAAATCTTTACCTTGTGAGGTATACAGAGACTTAGAGAAATTCTTAGTAGCAGACAAATTCAATTTACCTTTAAGCTTGATCTTATCAGGACCTTGATTAATAGGAATTTTAACAATAATAGCAAAATCCTTCCTATGAACCAGGTTAGCAAGCATATTGGTATTACAATCTCTAACATTCCACACGTCTTGAACCAGCAAGTTAATATCAAAAGGCCCCCTGTAGTGTTCAGCTAAAGGTCCCAAACCATTCCAATTATCATACCAAAAACTACACCTGCCTTCACCAAGGTCCCAACAAAGAAAATATTCAGTATAATTAGGAAGTTGAAGCATATTTTTCTAGATAAAAGAATCCTGCGCTTTTCTAAACAAAGACAACGGGTAAAATTCCTTACAATACTTCAGATGCATCATTTTGGCCCAGAGAGACTTACCATTATGAAACATCAGTCATAACTTCATATAACTAAGATGCAAAGTATCCATAAGAGAATGGAAACCAAGTCTACCCTTACTAATAGGCTTGCACATTTGTTTCCATCTCATCCGATGAATTTTAATATCTTTACCAACCCACAAAAATTTATTGAAAATGCCTTCCAGTTTCAGACAAACATGATTAGGCATCTTCATAAAACATAATGTAAATAAGGGAATAGAAGGCAGAACACTTTTAAGTAACATCACCTTACCCATTTAATATAGCAGAAGATTATCCCAAGACATAAGCCTCTTCATAGTATTATTAATAATATTCTCAAACAAATGCATTTTACGATGGCCTTTATCAAGATTAAAACCCAGATATACCATAAAAAAATCCCCCTTAGCATATCCAATGAAATCATGATTCCAATTCTTTTTAGCAACAACAATCTTATTAGAACAATAAAAGTTACTCTTACTAGGATTGAAGATAAGCCCATAAGCCTCTTGAAAATGCTCCAAACCCTGCTAAAGAAGCTTGATGGTACTTTTTTAGCATTAGTAAAAATGACAAGATCATCAACATAAGCTAAATTATTAATACCATAACCACCTTTATCTTTATACCTCATATTAGGAAATTGATAAAAGAAGTTATTAAGATACCTGGAAAGATAATAAAAAATGAATAAAAATAAAAGGGGAAAGAGGATCACCCTGTTTAGTACCTCTATTGGAATTGAAAAACCCACAATTATTACCATTAATAAGAACGGAGTAATAATTACTATCCACAATTCTTTTAATAATATTGTAAGAGGCTAAATTAGCACCCTTAACCTTCAAAACATCCAAAATGAACTCCCATGTAATAGTATCGAATGCTTTCCTAATATCAAATTTAAAAATAACATTTCCACCTCTTCCATTTTCATCAATATCAAGAAAAAGTTTCTAGACAATAAGAGCATTATCACCGATAAATTTTCCTTTAGTAAAGGTCGATTGAATGTCAGAGATCAGCTTATCAAGAGAAGGTTGCAACCTATTTACCACCACTTTAGAAACTATTTTAGAAACCATAGTGGTTAGGCTAATAGGCCAATAAGCATCTCAAGTAATCCGTTTATTATCTTTAGGAAAAATAATGATATTAGAAGCTTTAAAGTATTTAGGAAGACCCTTCCCCTTAAGAAAATCCTACACAATACAAATAAGATCAGCTTTAATAATTTCCCGGCAAAATTTATAAAACTCTGTTGAAAAACCATCAAGGCCAGCCAATTTATTGCCATCAATGCCATTAAAAGCCTCTTTAATCTCTTTACCAATAGGAACCATATCTAAGGCCAAATTATGAGTAGAAAACTCATTAATATCCAATAGTGAACTATCAATAGGATCAAGAACAATACTATCATTGTTAAAAAGATTAGTAAAATAAGAAATACCATCAGCATCAATAGAATTACTAGTAGTAAGAACCAAATCTCTAGCATTCTTAATTTTAATAATATAATTTGTTATTTTGTATTGCTTGAGAAAAGAATAATAAAAAGCAGTATTATGAACACCATAAACAAAAAAAGTTGCTCATAACTTTTTTGCTTGAAAAAAGCTTCTTCCATATTAATAGCCAAAACTAATCTTTATTAAGCATCCAAGAAAATAGAATAATCAATCACATCCTCTTGATAATATTTCTCAATGCTTCTGAGATTGTGTTCAACATTTAAAACCAAAGAATGAACATTCCCAAAACAATCTCTATTCCAGCTCTTAATTTGATTGACAAGTTTTTTTGAAATAACCATAATCGTTTACCAGAAACAACAACCTCATTACAAAACCAATTAGCTTTAACAAAATCTAGAAAGGCAGTATGTAAAGTCCACATATTCACAAATCTTAACTGGTACTGTCAAACTCTATTATGCAAAGTAACAGAGAGTAAAAGGGGAGCATGATCCGAACAACAAATAGAAAAATGAGTAACCGAGAAAATTGGATAAGGTAACATCCAGAGCTCGTTAACCAAAAATATATCCAACCATTCAAACACTTTACCCCTGTACTAGGTAAATTGATTACCTTTAAAAACAAGATCAAACAGAATAGCATTAAGTAAAGCATTATTGAAATCACTAATAAGTCTAAGATTATGAGGCTTACCTCCCTTTTTCTTTGCAATAGAAGTAATGGCGTTAAAATCCTCCCCCATAATCCAAGCTTCATTACACTTGAATTTGAGGGCAACAAGCTTTTCCCAAAATTCTATCACTTTTATTACACCTAGCATACACAATAGTAATAAAGAATGAAAATGTGTCAGCCAAAGTCTTATGATGCAAAAATTGATTATGATTAATAATAACATCCACCTTAAAAGTATCTAGCCACAAAAACCAAATTTTATTTTTAATATGTGTAACCAAATATAACTTCTTAAAAAACATTAAATACCTCCCATTATTATGAAAAGCCATTAAAGGTTCCAGAAGACCAAAGAAAGCAATATTATAAGATTTATTTAAACTAATAAGTCTATTAGTGGTATCAACATCTGTAATACCTCTAACATTCCAAACCATAAACTTAATCATTAAAAAAATGTTTTCTCCCTCTTATCTATCTAGAGGGAACTTCAAAATGGCTTTCCTTATATTTCTAAAGTGCACAACTACGAGCCTCAATAGCTTGAGGATTAGGATATCCTAATTCACACATACCTTTTAAACCTTTGACTTTGTTTTTCTTTAATTGGATAAGAATTCAATTTTTATTAAAATCTTCAAGAAATTGGTTTAACCTTTCAGTCAATTCCTGCAAATTTTGGCTAGTACCTTCCACATAAACAACATTAGAATATGCAAGACCAGTAGGAGGATTCATACTAACAATCTCATCACCTGCTTCATCCACGAAAGTAACAACTTCTCGAGCATTATTATCCTCAGAAATTTTTCCAGCCATGATATCAATAGTATTAATCACATTGGGAATGAACATATCATTAGTATTCAAGATACTATCAACTGCTGATCTTACCAACCTCAATACCAACGGTCTTGATACTATAACCTTTCTCACCAATTTCCCCTATTTTTTGGTTTTTCATTGTATCAGGGTGATCAATTCCTTTTTCCTTGTCAATATTATGTTTACCAATCTGATACCTCCCTTCAGCACCGGCAGGAGGGAAGCCTTTATTCTTACGCAATTCTAAATGTACGTCATAACAAGAACTAACAAGGTGACCAAATATTATGCAATGTGTATAGTAATGTGGAACAAACTCTAATTCTACTAGCTACCAGTACCCATTCGCATGACTACCAATCCATACCATATCTTGAAATTTGGCAGCAACCTTCCGTTCTACCAAAACTCTGGCCACTGAAGGCCTCAAACAGTTGAAAGTGGCATCATACACCTTAAGAGGATCACCAAAAAATAGAAGCAAGGGAGTAAAGAAATTTCATATTATATAAATGAAGTTTCAACCCAAGAAATTTAACCTAAATAGGAACAATAGGAGATTCCTCTCTTGGATTGAATTCAGGGGTCCATTTTAAAATTTTCATATATGATTTTTAATAATTAAAATCTTATTACATAAAACATATGCATAATATTCTTCCCTTTCAAGTTTAATCATCAGATTTTAACCATCAAGAAACCCTAAACTCCACTTGCCAACTACTTTTAGCTCCATAAAAAACTTCCTAATCTCTTCCACTTTGGGATGGGAAAACGATAATTTACCAATCAAAGTAAACTTCAAATGTTCTACCATAACATTTTTAACCTCATCTTGAAGAAAGATAGCTAGCAAACCATTTTTCCATGCAAACTTATTTAGTAGACCCAACGCTGAACTATCCACCATATGTTCCTTAAAAGAGGAAGGAATGATAGTCACACCGATCTCTTGAGAATGCCCCATAACAACATCCCTAAAAGTAGGAATGGATTCACGAAGATTGAAATCCTTGTGAGGGATAAGAAGAACACCAAAAAGCATCCAAGGAAGAACTTAGGTCAGATTTATGGAGAACGTCGCTCCAAGATCCATTCGGTTTATATTAATTATATAACTTATATTATATAAATGTATAAGTTTTATATTACTAGTAATAATATAATATTATTAATATTTTATTATATATTATAATTTATAGAATTTAATTTTTTAAAAATGATAAGTTTTTATAGTTGTACTTATTTTTACAATATCATAATTTTTTTATATATTAATATTTTAAATTATTTTATATTTTGAACAATAATGACTCTAACTCGAACGAACACATCAATATTCGCTTATCAAACAAAACAAATGCAAACACCCATATGAGTTGAACACAAACTATTCGCAAACAACGAGCTTTTTTGATAGCCCTAGAATGATATAAAGCTATGCATGAGTGGAATAAGGTTCCTTTACATTTAAATAAACAATTGACATGTGTGGCTTCAAGAATTGATGCCAATGGGTGCTCCAATATTTGGTACAAATGCCCAAGTTTAGACCATGGTTTCACATCCTAAAAACTAACGAGAAGCCTCAATGGATGTATTTAGTTGTGGGAGAGAGATACCTAGGGTAGAAGAATCATGGAAGAGGGAGCAAGTTTGAGAGAAAGGAGACAAGGGGCCATAGGTTAATTGAACCAACGGTCGAGACAGAAGAAATGCAGACAAAGTGGTCCAACCTGTGGTCATGTTTTAATGAATAATTTTAAAAGAACCACCCCAACACAAAAACAAAATGCCACAATTCACAGTCTGTCGCCAAGCCATGCAAATTTAGCAGCACCAAACATACCCTAGTTCTTCCTCATTAGCATTATTTTATGAGGATATATGTTACCTTCTTACATTGAATACCATGGTATTTCTATTATTTATCATGATATTAAACTTTATGATGGTGCTTTTGTTGTGATGTGGGGGATACAAGATTTATGTCACTTAGGGAAGGAAAAGAGATGAATTAGAAGTAAAAAGGATGAAAATCAAGATTTTGTACAATCAACATGTATTTGAGTTTGCAGTCGCCTTGCACATGCACAACTATGTTTGAGCATGTGCATGCTACTGTAACCTAGCCAATTGAAGCACTTTTTGAAATCACTTGCAAAGAATTACGTGCACTAAATGTGCACACTGCAGCACATGATGCTTCGTGTTTTTGTGCCCTCGTACTTACAGGAACTTGCATGCACCTGCAGTGCACATCTATGCACCACCTACACATCCATCAACTGGCCCACCTACTTGTGTATACTTGCATGAGTACACTACATGCACAAATGTTTACATGTTCTCACATGCTCTCTTATGAGCCCGCTCCCTTTAAACAACAAAATTTTGGATTTTTGACCAATTTGTAGAGTTTGGAAGTCTATTTTTCACCTCTATCATAATTCACACTTATTTAAATACTTATTTACATAATTCTAGGTGAAAATAATAAGGCGTCAACATATGCTAAAAGATTTTAATTACTCATGATCTAGCCAATTACTATGTTAAAAAAAAATTTTATCTATACCTTTTGCATTGTTGCATAGAGAAGCAAAAAGGTGAACCACAAAAACTTGGTAGAATAGGCATATTCTAGTTAAGATTTTGCAACCAAGATAAGTGATCAAAATAATCTTAGGAAACACCATAAGGTTAAGCAAAACTTAAATTTATGGTTTTCTAATAAATCTTTTGACCTAGGTATAGGAATAAGAAGAAACGTTTATCCCTAGTTATTAACTGTAGTGTAGGTTCCATGGGAAAGCTTAAGAAATCACATGATTGGTTACAAGAATATGAATCTTGCATATCTGAAAAAACTCAACACAATTTCATATCATTTATGTTTACTACATTTTTAAGAATTTTAGATTCCTCTCTTGAATTTGATAACTTTAGATTATACTTAATTGTTTGCTAAACCAGAACTTTGTCTATTAGAATATTTTTGCACTATCCTTGTAGCATCGATAAGCAGTCTCATTCTTATATATTATTTGATTGATATGTATACTTGCATGATTGAATGACTTGTTTTACAATAATTACAAATGTCAAGTTACTCAGGATACTACTCCCTATAAGTGAAACACAAAGTGACCCTAGGCAAAGGTCAAACTTAATTCACACTTGAGAGTGAATGAATTGACTCCTTGAAGGAAAGTTGACATGCTCAAAGTTGAAGAGGTTCATTTACCAAAATACATTAACTTATTATTTTTAAGATCCCAATTGTTTAGTATTCCTACTTGAAAGAAGCAAACGATCCACATAGTAGCTCAAAGGCCTTCATTCTCTTGTTCTTCTCATGATAATTCAATTGTAGACTCCATAAAATCAAAAAGCTAAATGTGTATACATGAACACTTGTATAGAATATTTGTGTGTGTATTCTAAAGCCCTCCTAAAAATGTGGTTGAACCATGTCCACTTGCCAAAATGGATGAACCAAGCCCTTCGACCGGAGTGGCTAAACACGTCTCATTTACTCATGGTGAGCAGCCTAGCCCACCTAGACAGATACAACTACTAAAAATGTTCATCATTATCAGGAAGCATGCACATATATATTTAAAAGTGCATCTTGACAACCACATCAAGGTCTTTTCATCAAGAAATCAAGATGGGAGTCGTATATTACTAAAGATATATTTTATTATTTTTTCCTAGTATAAAAAAAGTCAAGTTAAGAGAGAGGGAGGTTTCTCTCATTTTTTTTCTCTCTCTCTATCTCTATCTTTTTATCCAAGTAAACCATATATTTTGGAAACCCTCCAAAGAGCCCAATTTTCTAGCTTATCGGAGGCTCGAGTTCAATAGATAATATCTGAGCCACTTTTAGGTCCTACACCCATTTCTCTCTCTTCTTCCTTTTCTCTGCAAAATAATATCTTCATAAATTTCTATTTAATCAAAAATAATACTTGACCATGTATCCTAACACTATTTAATACCATGGCACTCATTATCTTTATTTTTAATAATAATTCTTTTTTAAATAGATAACCCAAAGCAATGAAAATCGAACTAGATGAACATGTTTGACCAATTCAACTATAAATTTGTTATTTGACCTATTCTAATCCATATAAATTTCTCTTTTTGTATTGAGCCACCCAAAATATCCTTAAACTACTAAGCAAACTAACCTAATGGTTGAACCAAAATAATGCCTCATTTGATCCAACAACTATAAATTAATAAATTAATTGTATAAAAAATCTAATAAATTAACATGTAAAATTTAAAAAGTAAAATCACAAAATTAAATATTCCATATTCTACCCCTTTTAGGATTTACTTTTTCCTTATGTAAGGTAGCCTTCCTTACTCGAAAGCATGCCATTGTTTATCTTTGATTCATTACTTACTAGCTACTCATTGCATGTTCATCGACCATTCAGTTGTTCTTTAGCCTCTTACCATCTTAAAATTAGCACTTCACAAATAGATAAATATATGAGTATATAATTGGTTAATTCTTCAATCTATCTTTCATCATTTAAAAAAAGATGGTACAATATTAGCTTGATTTTAAGTAATTATTTTGGGTAAGAAAAATCTTATGTAGTGGCCAAGGCAACATTGACAACTTTTATCTTGTCATTTTTTGTTGAATTTCAAGAGTGAAAGTAGCATTGTAAACTTAGCTGCTTATTTAATAAGTAGTCTTTTAGGCATCATTCTATTTTACCATGCAAAATCATCCACCTTAAAGAATCTTATTTCTATGGTTTTTGGGAGTCTTTTTGATGAATTTTGTTTGGTTTCATATTATTGCAAATGAGTTGGTCACCATTTTTCTTGCTTTGGGTTTGATATTTGGAATCAACTCTTCCAATTTCAGACTTACATGATAACATGGGATAATTTTTTAGTTAATTTTCTTAAAATACTTCTCTAGCATTGAAAGAAACTGACAAAGTACATATTATAATTTTATTTTATTTTTTTGCATTTCTTTTGTTCAATGCACCTTCTAGTCTAAGGAAATCAATAATTCTCAAACCATTCTAAGTTGCTTTGTCTTTATGTGTCCATCCAAAAGACGGATGTTTGATTAGGCATTCTTATGAGAGACTCATCTAGTCTCCGTTAATCTTTCCAAGAAGCAATATGCAAGTTGGAAATTTATTAGGATTTGGCTTTAGTACAATATATGTAATATTTCTTTCTTTAGAATTGTGCTGATTCAGTTGTCGTCTCAAATATAGATTTGTAATCTTAGTTGGTTTGTATTGTGCTCAATATCATTCAAGGGAAGTTGTATATAAGTGGAAACCTATGAGTGTTATATTTTATTTCTAGAATTTAACCAAAAATAATCACTCTATATATGGGTAAAATATGTGCCCTTTTAATACTTATATTAAATAAACTTTACAGTTGGTACAACATGTGAGTAGAATTTTATATCTAGTAGTGAGATATATTTAAGATATGATAATCATGTCGGATTTTTGTTTCTTTGAACATTCATCTATAAATTTGGTTATGCTTATTAGTAGTATTTGTAGTCGATTAAACAATTCACATCCAAAAATTGCTTACCGTTCAAACATTCATTTTCATGTGATCGTATTTATGTCATGATGGTTGGTAATCTATGCCACTTAAAGTTTCATGTGCAGTACATTTTCAAATTTAAGGATAAGTTACTAAAGATTACTAGAACATTTTTCTTTACTTTGATTATGTGGTCATATTATTCATCTACTTATGAGAAATATTGTTAACACGTATTAAAGAAGTTCATAACATTTTTTAAATAAATTTATTTGAGCATGACAATCTTGCAATTTTGTCTTTTTATTCTTCCTATAATGTGGTCGTTTGGAATTCAACATTCTATTTCTTCTTTTAATGTTCATAAAAGCATTAATCCAGTATGAAATCATTTGACTAAGAGTAAAACTCATGATGGAAAAAAGCAGTTTAAGTTTTTTCAATGTAGACTAATACACAAACATTGAGGCTTAAAAATGACAAAACAACATTTTTCTAGGGTTAAATGAAGCAATAAGTCATGCAAGAATGTCTTATTTGATATTCACTATCATAAGTTAGAAAATTTAAAAACAATGTCTGAAAAAGCTTAATTATGATGATCTAAAAAGTAAAATTTATAAAAAAGATATAATTCTCATTACTAAAGAGATGAATATAAAAGATAATGGGCAAATTAGTATTAAATTTTTAATTCTATTAAATTCGATAATCTAAGAGAAATATCAGAGCTTTATAAATTTGATTTATGGATGCAAATGAATTTATCGATTTATTTTCTTTAGGGAGGTAGAGTTTAGGGAACCACCTTTTGAAGAGGGAAGTTCTAGAGATACAATACTTGAGAAAGAAACGTAAATATGCTCAATTTAATAGTAACTTATTTGTGTTAATTTAATATTTGATATATATTTTATCATTTGTGCTTTTTGAAAGAAATTTTGGGAGTAGAATACTAGACTTAGGCACTAATAGTGCAACATGGATGTTAAATTATATTTGTCGTAATTTATATGTTCTTTTATTGATATTAAACATTGTCTACTATAATTTGCCATGTATTTATGCAATTGAGTGCTAAATGTTAATTATTTATGATTTTAGTTAGCTTATTTGTTGCTAATAATTTTTTTTTATTTTCACTTCTTTTTAGAAAAAAAAAACAATCTTTTAAAGAAAATATAGAACGATATTTCAAGAAACTAACATTAATATGAAGAAAATATTAGTTATTTAAAGATTTTTTTTAATATTACAATTATAGGAAATGATTTCCCATATAATTTATATTTCAAGGGATAATTTTATTCTACTACATATATTAAACATTATTATGTTATTTATTTAAGTTATCACTAAGTTAACTGATTTAACCGTTAAATTTTGAACCTTTTGAGCCTGACTTTCAAAACATTTAAGATATAAAATTAAGATATGCCTTACAAAATCGTATTATTTAGTGCTTCGGAGTATGAGTCAGCGTTGCAATTAAAATCACTCGGCCACGTTTCGAATTAAAATATTTACTGAAATTGCATTGGCCTGGCCACGGCTCCCGCATATTAAATTACTCTTATAATTCTCAGGGCATTATTGTCATTTGATTGTGGTGCGCCTCTTTATAAATTAGGCGTAGCTAGCGTGAAGTAAACCACTCACTTTCCTACTAATAGAGCAAGGGGCATAAACTGTAAATACAGAGCGATGAGACTTCTTGAGCTTGTTCGCTGCGGCCGGCCTGCGGCGGTGGAGGATTCTCCTTTACCTTTCACTTCGTCCGAAAAGCCAGAGAAGCGGCTGCGGGAACAAACGAGAACACATGGTGGAGCTTATTCGACATGGCGGCCTTCGCTTGGCGCCATCTCGGAGGACGGCGTGAATCTTATTCCTTCGGCGAAGTCTTCGCCTTTGCCAGCTAAGGTCGGGAAGAATCCGCACAAGGGGAGGCCAACGAGAGCGGCCAGCGCTCGTCCGAGCAAGAGGGATTCCTCCAGGTGATTGTTGGAATTGTTGGGACGGAATTTTATTTAATTACTTGAATGCAATAATTTTATCTTGTGGGATTTTTTTTAGTGGGATTAATAGAGATAAGTTTTTTCAATTAACAAAAAATATGTTGGTAATGAAAGTGAATGTTGCGAATTGATGGTATTTGATATTATTGTAATTGTAAAATATCATCAAAATTTCATCAAATATTATGAAATTCACATATATTTATGTAATATTTTTTCGCTATTTTAATAAAAAAAATTGAGATAATTAATTTAAAAAATAATAGTTAGAAGTTTAACAAGAATTTTAATACTTTACTAGCTTTGCAGATAGCAATGGTTTCAATGATATACATGTAACTGGCCCTAGCTTTATGTTGTTTTTTTTCATTTTATTTTATTTTGGAATTAAACTTTGTAGGGTCTATAAATTTTTATGAAATTTTTAAAAACATAAATAAAGAGATAAAGTCCATTATTTAATTGCTAGTAAATTTGATTGAGACTTTGGTCAGTTGCAAAAAGTCTCATCAGTAAACAAACTAGCTAAAATTGAGTCTGTCGGTCGACTTTTCAACTGATCATCGATATGATATCCGCGATCACGAAATTCAACCGCTAAATGTTACCGCCAAAGGATTTTATCTATTTAATTTAATATTTAATTAGTAGCTGAAAAATCAACAAAAAAATATTAACAAAAAGAAAAAAAAATTAATAGAGCACATAATATTCACATGCCAACAAGCCCGAATTTTTAAATAATATACATCCACAACATGTACAAAAAACAAACCAAAATAGCAATACATATTCATAAGTTTCATTAAATGAAATCATGACAAATATAATATGGTTGAATAATCAACTGCAAATTTTGCCACAATGTTAGCCAAAAATTGTTTTATTAACTAGTATTGTATTTATTTATGCAGGCATTATGACGTACCAGCCGTGTTTCCTGCTTTTCCTCAAGCACTCTTCATGTTCTGATGTAAAGATTGAGAAGAAATAAAAAGAAAAAAATGAGATGAAAGAAAGTTATTAAATCATCTTACTATGCATATATGTTTGAATCTCATGAGTAAGTCGAATGCAATCGACTCGTACACAAGAGATTGAGACACTTTGATGAACTCTGTTGGGAAAAGGCATATATGATCATGATGAAGGAATTTCAGTCCAGAGAAGAGTGTCAAAATACTTTCTGAATATTTACATGAGCCTTTTTAATCACGGATTTATATAAGTGTCAAAATAATCCCCGATCATGTTAAAATTGAATTTTAATAATTCTCAATGAGGACTATTTCAAACTCAATTTTAAGCGTTTTGAAACTATTTTAAAACTTTTATAATTTTTAAGACTAAAACGGCTCAATATAAATAAGCAGGAACTATTCAGGCAAATAACTTTCAGAGTTCGAGGGGCCTATGATAATTATATTAGATGTTATCATTATAGTTAGTTATATTTCACTATATTGGAACTACTTGATATATTTTTGTTGTCTTTCTTAGCCTCTGTTTTAGTGACATTTGTACAGATACTATGAAATATAATGTAAGAAATGTTTGCAGTTAATCCACAAATCATTATCATGCCTATGAAATTTGTCTTATTACTACTATGTTGGTTCTCTTGTCTCCACCTGCAATTGGGATTAATGTTTTCCTAATCTCAAAGTAGATCAATGGTTTTGAAATTCATTTGAATCATTTTTTTGGCCAGAATGTCCAGATAAAATTTTGTAAATTTAGGAAAAGAATTTATGTGAATATCCTTAACTAATATTATGGTTAGCAGAGTGGATCTACTTTGAGATGAGAGTAATATATGGATCTAATTTCATAGAAATTTCATTGACTAAGGCTCCAAATCTTTTTTCTTAGAAGAATCCTTGTACATCTCTTGTAGGATTAACCTCAAATCTTCTTAATATATTTAAATTGAACGCCAAAAACACATAATTAATATTGCACTCATCTTAAAATAAGCATTGGGGTTTTAAGATTTATCATTATTTCATGCAAGAAAATTAAAGACGAGATATATTAATGTCTTAATTTTGTTTGAAGATTTAGTACAGAAGCACATAAACAAAAGGTCTTATAGCAAGAGCTAGAGTTTTATATAAAACGTGTAAAAACAGAAAAATTTATAAGGTCTAATGCAGTTAAAATGATTACTAATATATGTCATAGGTTACAAATGCTATCATTTTTTATAATCGGTGATGATGTTCATGAACTATTATATACATCAATTGTATAAAATAAATTCCATGATAGAAACTAGAGGAGCCTCGAGGCATTAAATATATATTCAAAAGTTGTTTGTAATATCTTTGTTTTTTTATCAGTTGAAGAGAGGAGTCTAAAAATTAAGAAATTCGATATAAACCTGATATTGATGGCATGTATTAACTCTACCCCTATTCATGTGCATCAATGTTGTTGGTAAATGCGAACGATAAGGCCAATGAGTGTTATTTTTTTGCCAATAACATACATTGTATTTATAAGCAATGACATGTGTCTGCCTTATGGGCAACGTGCTTTGACAACATGTATTAATCTTATGGATTATTACGGGTAGTAAAGTCTTAGGGTGTTAGTGGACAGAAAATCATAATTGGGTGACATTGGTAGGGGATGATAATTAAGCAATGATAGTCAAATTGTTGTAATCAAGTGAATGTGGTTAGGTGATCATAAACAAGTGACGAATGTTGGGAGACTATAAGTAAGTACAACCATAATAGAAAAACTGTGAATGGATGATCATAAGTGTTCAATAATTATCGAGCAGACTTGAATAGATGGTGATAATCAACTAGCTATAAATGAATAATGATTGTTAAATAATTGTAGTCTGACAACGATTGAGTAGTGACTACTGTGGAGTGATGATGATTGAGTTACTGTGAATGCATGATAAAGATTGAGTAAATATGATTAGGTGTTCATAATTTCTCGTCTTCTGTTTAGTGATCGTTGTAAGATTATAAAGATTGGTTGACCATAATCATGGTATGATGACCAATAGCATTTAAGCAATGATAGTAGGGAAACTGTGGGAGAGTTGTGGGGATTAGGAGACCATAGATTGGAGACGGATATGAAGGAGCAATAATGTCCTGATGGTAATGGACTAACAAATGTGTAGTAATAATATTGGATGCATGGGCAGCTCTGATTGAGAAATGAAGATTTAAATCTTATGGATAGGTGATGATAATCAAATGGTGGTGNTTCATTTCTTTCAACTACCACATGAGCCAATTTGGCCAATTTGACCATCTTTAACCAAAATACCCAAATTACTCTTTAAAGATCCAAATTTCCCCAAATCCAACTCAAATGTCTATCAATTTGATCTCAATTGACCCAAATTTCGATATTAAACTCAAATTTACTTTTTATATGATTAAATTGAACCAAATCCAAGCTCAATTGTCCATGACTTGAGCCCAATTTTGATTTGGGTCAAAACCCCAATTTTGACCATATGACCTAATCTCTCCAAATTGAACCCATAGCCTAGTCAATTGGCCTCAATTAATGTTGAAAAATATTTATAACATTCCTATACATCAAAATCAACCATCAATTGTCATTGGTGAGGTCTCAAATCCATTTGATTTTGGCCTAAATCAAAAATTCCCAAATTTAGCCTCAAATTGGCTAAGTCCCCAAATTTCACCCAATTGATTGCCTTAACCTCCAAATTGGCATTCAATTCATGTTGAAAACTCTTCATGAGGTCCCTATTGACCATTTACAACAATCAATTTGGACTTAGCCCAAGGCTAACCCAAGGCTAACCCAAGCTAGACCCAAGCCTAGCCCAACATGACCAAATTGATTAAAGTTCAAAGTTCCCTCAAATTGACCCTTCAATTGAACTCAAAACCACTTCCATCCTTCACCAAAGTTGTTCCTTATGATCATATACACCAAATAAAACAAATAATTAGGCCAATTGACATGACTAGCCTAGCCCAAACTCAAGCTTTGGTCATTTGCACTCACTTGGACCCTTTCACCAAAAATTGACTTAACCATGCTAAGCCACCAAAATAATGATTTCACAGCCACAAAAACCCTCCTAAAGACCAGGCTAAACCCTCCTAAAATCACCATGACAAGCTATGGACCAATGGATCCCCAAATTAAGGGATTTTACCCATTTTTTGTCCTAGCTTGAAATATCTCCAACATCATCACTTACCCTTGGGAGATAATCATCATTAGCCACCCCTTGACCTCCCTGAGCCAAGAAGTGACCAATGCCTGGCCGTCCAGCCACCTTGGTGGCTGGAAAATGGCTAAAACCATGGCCAAGACAAGGGATTTTCACCCAATTCAAACTCAAAGGCCAAATCAGCCCAGCTGCTCATTGGAGCTTCTCTCCCCTCCACATAAGCAACCAAATGCACCCCTCAATTGGCCCTGACAGCCAGCCTAGGCCATATTATTTAAACGCCCCCTCCATGGTAAAAGAGGGAGAGCTTGAAATTCTTTGGGGAGACTCTGTAAAACTTCTTCAAGAGCTTCCTGGAGACCTTTTGAGCTTAACTAAACCTTCCTTAGCCACTCAAATCCATTGCTTGAGTTCAATTTTGGAGCTCAATTTCAAGGCCGAAACAGGACATCCTCAAAACCTCTACCAAATTTAAATTAATTGCACCCACGCCATCCCAACATCAAGAGAAGAAGATCCCGCATAAAAGCCCCATGATCCGATCACCCTAAGGTGGACTTCGACCAAACCCCCAAATCGGCCTTGGTCGAATTTGGGTCTAGGCATTTCACCACAACCAGAGGCTGCATCCCTAGGCTTCTGGCATCCACATAAATCTTCTACAAGTATCCAATCGAGGCTACCCCTCTTGGACCAAGGTATTCAAAGTTACACCTAAACCGAGACTCTTTTAATTAGTCATGAATATACAGTCATATTTATGGCTGATCAACCGTATAGATGTGTTCTACTAGTCAATACGAGCATTTTAAAAAAAATTTCACTCCGTTTACTTGAGAATCGAGTGAGAAATTTGCGTTTTAAAATGGACGGTTTTCGGGTCCAGTTCATTTGGGACGATGACCCGTGATCGTCA
>NEWO01000806.1:222069-233375 GCA_003013225.1 Phalaenopsis aphrodite
ATTTCTAACCCAACATCCCCAAATTGATCAAATGCCCAAAATCCCTCAAATTGAACCTCCAAATATATTCAAAATCCTTCCAATTATTTTATATTCATCCACACAAAATTGATCAATCAATTGTGCTCAATTTTATGGCTGTCTCGTGTACACATCTATATGGGTATAAGAGACGGGCTTGCTGGGGCTCTGGTGGGGGTTAGGTCCAGTGTGGTATGGGCTTTTTGTCTTGATACCTTGGGATTATGTACGATCCCCTCATGGACTGGATTACCCTTCTTCTATTGGCATGCTTTGCTCATTTCTCTCTTGGGCAAGTACAGTCAACCCTTTTAGATTCCAGGACTGTCTGTTTAATCAACTTTAAACAGAGAGGTTATGGAGTCCTTTAGAGCTTTTTATTTTTGTGTGGAGTCAGACCCCCAATAGGTGTGTTGGTGAACTTGTTTCACCTCGGTGATGCATATTGTGAAGTCGGTCATGCACTGTGTCCTAAACTTCACCCTTTTGCTTGTACCTTTCGGGTTTGATTTGCTATTTTGCAAATTGAGCCAAGTCATTACCTCTTTTAGTCTCTCACTTAATTTAATTAAATCATCTCATGTTTATTTTTATTAATGAATGATAAGCTTAAATTAAATCTTAAAACATAAATAATAAAGGTGTGCCCAGTCCATAGAACAACCCCTTGTTAAGTTTTAGGGTTCACACTAAATTTGTGAAGTATTGGTTGAATATTAACCCTTATAACTTTTCTTCTGAAGCTGTTATGATGGTGTTCCCAACCCTTACCATCTCCTGCAACTTGTCGACCAACCACAATGCTCGTAACATCGCCCCCATGATCAAGTTTAGAACTGAATTTGACAAACTTGAGGTTATGCTTGGAAAAGCCCCATTTGTTGTCATGAAGGTTGGCGCTCAGCAAGTCTAAGAACTATTTATTAAGTTCAACTTGAATTGCCCCCAGGATTTTCTTTCTTGAAAGAAGGCAAAGATCGTCGCCGCCCTGATCTCTGCTGAGTCTACCGTTCTTACGCTCATTCACTCGAAAGCGGTTACAGTAACTGCCGCTGGATTCATTATTACCGTGNCCGCCCTGATCTCTGCTGAGTCTACCGTTCTTACGCTCATTCACTCGAAAGCGGTTACAGTAACTGCCGCTGGATTCATTATTACCGTGCCTTTTGTACTGTTGACCTCACTTTTGGTTGAGGTCTAGTTTTCACTTTAGTAGCCTAGGGTCTATCCATAAGAATTTTTTGTTGAATACTCTTAGAGGACTAAAAAAGAAACCCTCTTACTGTTGACCTCACTTTTTGTTCACATATTGTTCCTAACCTCTAACACTTGGTAGGTGGGGTCAATATGAGGGAACTCAAGGGGAGTCCCCATAGGACTGCTTGGCCTTAGGGTTGACCATAGATATTGGTTTGGAGCTAGTTCACTTGGTTACCCTTACTTTCACTAACATTCACTCATAACCCTAAACACAAACTTGTTAATTTTAATCCCTTGATCTTTTGCGAGGCTCATATAGATGATCCCCTAGATCCACTAGCCCTAGGCTAGGTTCTAGCCAAGACAAGTACATAGAGGACCCAAATGGAGATTTCATTGGGCCATGACTCAAATAGGGTGGTTGGCACCTCACTTTCACCAAAATACCAAACTTAGCCTTTTGCCCCCAAATCTACCAAATTTACCAAAACACCCCCAAACCGCAAATTTGACCAAAATTTTTAATTTCACCCAAAATACCCAAATTTGTTCAAATATCATCTCTAACCATTTGAAACTACCTAAGTTGCCCAAAACATCTCAAAATTTCCAAAATTACCAAAATACCCCCAAATTTGCCAAAACTACAAAGATACCCTTGATTGCCCAAAATTTCCCAAAACTCTCAAAATCATTCCAAATGTCTCCAAAACCAATTTGGACCCTTCAATTAAACTTAATTTGATCAATTTGACCAACTTTGACCAAAAGCCCCAAATTACTCTTAAAGGCTCAATTTCCCCCAATTCACCCCAAATGTCCACCAATTTGGTTCCAATTTTCCCCAATTTCAATTCTAAACTCAAATTCATCATGCTCAAACTCAATTAAAACAAAATTTGATCCCAATTGACCCACATTCAAGTCCAATTTCAACCCAAATCAAAAAGCCCCAATTTGGCCTAAAACCAAAATCCCACTTAATTGAACCCCCAAATCCTTCCAATTGCCCTAATTATACTTCATAAACTCTTTGAAAAATCTCCACACACTAAATTCAACCCTCAATAGACCTTGTTAAAGCTTCAATTTCACTCAATTTCAATTCAAATCCAAAATTCTTAAATTTACCCCAATTTAGCCATGTGCCCAAATTCCACCAAATTAAATGACCAAGCCCCAAAATTGGTGCCCAACTAATGTTTAGTACTCTTCATGAAATTCCCCTAGACCATTTTGAACTCTCAATTTGGACTTAACCCATATCTAGCTGACCTAAACCCATTTCTAACCCAACATCCCCAAATTGATCAAATGCCCAAAATCCCTCAAATTGAACCTCCAAATATATTCAAAATCCTTCCAATTATTTTATATTAATCCACACAAAATTGATCAATCAATTGTGCTCAATTTTATGGCTAGCCTATCCCAAACTCATTTTCAAGACAATTTGTCCCAAGTTGACTAAGTTATGCCTAGGTGACTAAATTAATGACACCACAACTACCAAATGGATCCTAGTGACCGGGGTAGACCCACCTAGCCCACCCTATGGAAGACATGGACCAATGGTCCCTTCATTTAGGAAATTTTTTCATTTTTTGGGACTAAACCAAGAAATCCTTTCCATCATACCAAACCATTAGGGGTTAATGATCATAAACCCTCTTCTGGCTCTTTTGACTTCTCTGACCACCACCCCTGGCCCTAGTACCGGAAAGCCCTAAAACTGAGAGCCACCCCCCTTGTATCAAAACCCATTACACCCATCCAATGTTCCTAGCCATGATTGGCCTTTAGCATTATGAGCCCTCCACCTCGGCTTCATATTCTAAGTCAATTTTGGTGCATGGGTTCAATTTGGATTAAATTGTCTTGAAGTTGGGTTTGGTTTAGGCTAGCCATGACATTGAGCCCAATTAATTGAGTAATTTGGTGTGGATGATTGTCTAAAAGAGTTTAGAAAAGATTTTGATTTTATTTGGTGGGTCAATTTGAGGGATTTTGGGCATTTGATCAAGTTTGGTATGTCGGGCTAGACTTGGGTTTATGTTGGGCTAGAGTTTGGTTAAGTCCAAATTGATGGTTCAAAATGGTCTAGGAAAATGTGATGAGAGTTTTCAACATTAATTGGGTGTCAATTTTATGGTTAGGGCATTCAATTTGGTGAAATTTGAGCACATGGCAAAATTAAGGCAAATTTGAGGATTTTAGATTTGGGTTGAAATTGGGTGCAATTGAAACTTGACCAAGGGCAATTTAGGGTTGGTGTGTGGAGTTCTTTCAAAGAGTTTATGCCGCATAATTAGGGCAATTGGAAGTACTTGGGGGTGCAATTAAGTGTGATTTTGGTTTTAGGCCAAATTGGGGCTTTTTGATTTGTGTTCAATTGGACTCAATGGTGGGTCAATTGGACTTAGATTTCGTTTGAATTGTGTTTTATCATGATGAATTGTAATTTAGAATTGAAATTGGAGAAGATTGGGATCAAATTGGTGGACATTTGGGGTGATTTGGGGTAATTGAGTTTTTAAAGGCAATTTAGGGCTTTTGGTCAAAGTTGGTCAAATTAGTCTAATTAGGTTCAATTGAAGAGTTTAAAATGGTTTTGGGGACATTTGAAGTGATTTTTGAAGTTCTTGGAAAGTTTGAGGTACCAAGGGTATTTTTGTAATTTTAGCAAATTTGGTGCATTTTGGTAAAATTGGAAAATTTGGGAAGTTTTGGGCAATTTGGGTGGTTTCAAATGGTTTGAAATAATTTTTAAGCAAATTTGGGTATTTTGGGTGAAATTGGGAATTTTGGTCAAATATAGGGTTTAGGGGTATTCTGGTAAATTGGGTAGATTTGGGGGGAAAAGGCTAAGTTAAGTATTTTGGTGAAATTGGGGTGCCAACCACTCTATATGAGCCATGAACCAATGAAATCATCATTTAGGTCCTCTATGTGCTGGTCTTAGCTAAACCTTAGCCTAGGGCTAGTGGGCCTAAGGGACCATCTACATGAGTCTCCCAAAAGATCAAGGGATCAAAGTCAACAAGGTTTGAGTTTAGGGTTATGGGTGAGTGAAAGTGTGTGAAAGTGAGTGAACTAGCTTCAAACCAATGCCCAGGGTCAATCCTAAGGTCAAGCAGTCCTATGGGGATGCCCCTTGAACTCCCTCATATTGACCACATCTACTAAGTGCTAGCTGTTAGGACCAATGTGTGGAACTTTAAGTTAAGCAAAGAATGGTTTAGAGTTTCAAATGGTGAGGGTTTTTTTTTTCTAGTCCTCTAGTAATAGTCAACACGAAAGTCTTATGGCTTGACCCTATGCTACTAAAGTGGAAAGACTAGACCTCAACCAAAAGTGAGGTTAACATTCAAGGAAGTCTGGGGTGTTGGTTTTAAGTAGATCAAGTTTTATTGTGCTTCTCCTCTACTAGTTCTAAAAATCATGTAAATTTGGAAGAGGGTTCTAATTAAGTAATGGAATTGTTGTTTGGTTACTTTTCTCCTTGTGCATAAAAGATAATTCAGTAAGGATGTGTGTCAAAACAAATGTCAAAGGATAAACTATATCTCTTTGAGAAATTTTGGAATGTTAAGAGTTGAACTCCTAACTTGAAAGAAGGTCTTTGATTTGGTACAATAGGACCAATTGATGATTCAAGATTTTGCATGGTTGTTACTAGAAAGTTCAAAGAGGATTACCTCGATGTGAATGATGATTTCAAAGATTCTCTGATAGATGATGCACCGCCAAAATTTTAAAAATATTTAAGTAAACCATCAACAAATTGAAGGAAAACAATCTAAGGACTCAAGAGTAGGCCCGACCTACCTTCATAAGTTTGCTACTCAGTAAGGAAGAATCAACAGATTTAATCAAGTTATTGTCAGAATTCAAAGATTTCCTTGCTCGGAGCTATGATGAGATGTCAGGATTATCCTCAGAAGCTGCATTACACAAACTTGGGCTGGAAAAGGATATGACCCCAATGAAACAAGCTACCAGAATAATGTGCCTCAAAATAGAGCAACATGTCATTTCCATGGTAAAGAAGTTAATAGACGCCAACTTTGTGAGGAAGAACAATGCCCAATGTGGTTAGCCAATATTGTGATAGTTAAGAAGAAGAATGGACAGATCCGTGTATGTGTCAACTTCAGGGATCTAAATAAAGCATGTTCAAAAGATGAGTTCCCACTACTGATACCAGAATTAATGATGGACATCACATAGACACACGAGATCTTCTCTTTCATGGATTGATTATCATGTTATAACCAGATCTAGATGGCTATAGAAAATGCAATGCTTACAGCTTTTAGAATGTCGATCGGGATCTTCTGCTACACAGTGATGTCATTTGGGTTGAAGAATGCTGGAACAACTTATCAACTAGATATGATGAAAATCTTTGAAGACCTCATTCATAAGCAAGTGAAGTGCTACATGGATGACTTGGTCATCAAAAGCAAACAGAGAATAAACCACTTGTATGATTTAAGGATCATGTTCGAGCGATTACAGAAATATAATCTTAATATGAATCCCTTAAAGTGCGCCTTCAGCATTACCATCGAAAAATTTTCAGGATTCATTTTTAATCATCAGGGAATCAAGAAGATTAAAGCTATCTTGAAAATGCCTCCTCCCAAAACTTTGAATGAGCTACGATCATTTCAAGGAAAACTGGCATACTGGAGATGCTTTATTTCTAATCTCTCAGGTAGGTGTTAGTATTTCTTGGCATTAACTAAAAGGATGCCAAATTCATTTTGGAAGAGAAATGTCAGTGTGTCTTTGAGGATGTTAAGTAATATTTAACAACACCTGCTATTTTGGTAGCCTCTATCTTGGGAAAACCGTTGATACTTTAGCCTGCAGACTTAGATGACTCTCTCGAAGCCCTGCTAGTTCAGGTCAATGATGAGTTTAAGGAAAAGGCACTCTACGACTAGAGTCAACATCTAATATCAACAGAGATAAAGTATCCTCCCACTAAGAAGCACTATCTAGCTTTAATTTTTGCCACCCAGAAGCTCAGACATTACATGCTTTCTCAAAAGGTCACCCTTATTTTGAAAGTTAACCCATTGTTATATTTGATGACCCAAGCAACACTTTTCAGACATTTAGCAAAGTAGTCGATGATTTTATTGCAATTTGATATTAATTTTGTACCCTTTTACGCTATCAAAGGACAGATTTTAGCATATTTTCTTGCAGTGCATCCACTTCCAACTAGGTCGCCTCTCAACGATGATCTAGCGTATGAGCTGATACTATAAGTGGATTTGTCCAGCCATATATGTTGGGAAATGTAATTTGATGGAGATTCTTCAGCCAGAAATGATAAAGGATTACATACAATCATACAAGGTAAAGTAAGAATCAGTCTGATTTTTGTTACACCAGATCAGGGAATGTTAAGGTTTTCCTTTCACTTAACAAAATCGTGCACGAATAATGAGGCAAAATATGAAGCCTTGATTACAGGATCAGAGTTGGCAATCTCAATGGACAAAATAAACATTTCCATCTATGGCAACTCACAAATTGTCATCCAACAAGTTTATAAATAGTACAAGATTTTGAAGCTGAGGTTGGTAGAATATCTTTAATACACGATGAAGTTGTTGGGACTGATCCTCAGTGTAACACTGTATAGGATTCCTTGAGGAGATAATGTCCATGCTGATGCTTTAGCCAAGCTTGCTATGGAATTGGCGTGTCCACCAAAGGATTCCTTTGATATTACAGTATAAGAGTGCCAAGTTTTGTCAAGGATTGATCTTGATAGTCTACGTAAGCTCGGAAAAGAAGAAGAGATAATAGCTGCTGTAGCGGGCAATACTGAGGAGTGGCCCAAGCCATTAAAAGAATATTTGCAAGTAGGAAAAATACCAGAATACAAGTCAGCAACATATCATAACACGAGAAGAGCTATGCTATATGCTTTGGTAGGTGATGTCCTCTACAGAATATCATTTGATCTGATGTGGCTGAGGTGTCTGAACAGAGCTGAAGCAAAATATATTATCAAAGAAGTACACGCTGAATTGTGTGGTGCTCACTAGTTTTTTTTTTTTTAATTAAAAGAGCAACTTGTGGCTCCTTACGCGTTAATATAAAGGGAAGTTACAAAATTGGGGAGGGAAAGATCATCCCCACTAAAAATAAAAGAAATACATGAAGTTTTAGGGGTTCCTCCTTTCACATTACAACTCCACACACAAAAGAGAAAAGGAAGAGCAAAGAAGATAAACATCCCCAAAATTACATGTGTCCTAACAAAATGTATACCAATCCAAAGAAATATACCCCAAATTAACATGTAAAAGCAGTTCAAAATTAAGTGTGAGAGTTGTAAAGCCAAAAACTCCTCATGCTAAGTGACGAAGTCCGAACGGAGAGCAACAAAAGGCAAGCTAACTGCAGCACAAAATCTATGAGGACCTACAAAGTAACTCAAATGCAAAATATTGGAAGAGTATTAAGGAATTAATCCGTAAAAGCTATTTCCCATAGCTGCTGTAGAAAAGGTAAAGATTGTACGCATATTTCTTGAGAAGCAGTGCAAGTAGAAAAAGAAAAAGGAGCCATGGGCCTCCAAAACAATAAGAAACTAACGCACTCAAAATCTCTAAAGGTAGAGCCGGGATAGTAATATGGAGTCATGAGCCTTCATTTGAAAATAACACACACTAATCTCAATAATGAAATCTGATCACATTAACAAAGGGAGCTTGTTATAATCACCACAATCATCCTCATTAACACATGATAGAAAGGAGCAATGGAGGGCCATTAATGTAGAGAAAGTGAGGCACAAAAAATTGGGGCTAGTAATATAAAGCCAACTACAATTATCAAGCTCAATGTTCACTAAATCAGTAAGTTCCCCATCACCAGTAAGCATCAAATAGATAAAACAAAATCCAGTGGTCCTGTAATAATAAAATTCTCAGGCAACAATATCTCTGCTACCAAGCTCAATGAATGAGTAAGTAGGACAATAATACAACACCCATGCAACAATTTCCCCGCAACAATAAAACACCAAGACAATAGTTTTCATAAGCTCCACAATCAAAACAAGCCAGTCAAGCCATCCCTTCAAAATCTGGAGCCTGAAAAAAATTTTAACCAAAGAAAGCGTTCCATAATCACCACATATCTTCTCAAAAGAATAAATAAAAAAAGCATAAAAAAACTTGAAGAGAAGCATTAAAGTAGAGAGAGTGGGGATCAAAGTAGTGGGGCCAATCATATAAGACCAACTAAACTTTACGGGCTGAAAATGAAGCAATTCATTAAGATTTAAAAAAGGAAGCATCAGACATAATCCCATATTCCTGTAGTAATAAAAAACCAGTTGGTCAAAATTTTTGAAGAATAGGAGCCACTTCAAAGAAATTTATTGAAAATTGTTTCAAGTTGCTTTTGAGTACTCTTTTTGCTATTGAGAACTTGCATGACATATAGAGGAAGAGTATAAAGCACACTTTTCATCAAGATGAGCCTGCCACCATTACACAAAAAATTGTTTCTTCAATCAATAATCCTGAATTTCACTTTTTCAACAATGTCATCCACCTGCACCTAGTTCCTTCTTCCCCTAAGAATGTTCACCCCAAGATATTTGAGTGGTAAAATAGCAATCTTACAATTAATGAAATTGGAAGCCCAATTTTGGATGTTTTGATGAACAACTTTACCAAAATAAAGAGAACAATTGGCAAGGTTAAAATTCACACAAGGTACTTGTTGAAATTTATTTAAATAGAGAGTAGTGGCTTTAATAGCTGATTTTCTAGCATTGGAGAAGAGGATAGCATCATCAGCATAAACAAGGTGACTGACCAAGATTTTGGACCTATGCTCGTATTACAAATGAGGATGGCGACCATGCAAATTATTAACAATCATAGGAAGGTAATCAAAAGCAATAATAAAGATGGTTGGGGAAAGAGGATCCCCCTGCTTGATGCCCCTATAAGCAGAAAAGAATCTGTGGGTATTGTCATTAACAAGAACATTATAGTAATTATTAGCAAGCCATCTCTTAATAATCGAATAGAAATTATGGTGCAAAACTTTAGCCTGCAACACATTCAGAATGAAATCCAACTGATAGTATCAAAAGCCTTTTTGATATCAAGCTTAAAAACCATATTGCCCCCTCTACATCTTTTATCAAGGTCTTCAATCATTTCTTGAGCCAACAGAATGTTATCAGTAACTTTTCTACCTTTAATAAAAGCAAATTTTTGAGGAGATATAAAGTAAGAGAGATGTGGTTGAAGATGACTTACAATGACTTACTCAAAACTTTAAAAATTACAGTAGTAAGAGATATAAGCCGAAACTTATCCCAAGAGAGCTTGTCATTTCCTTTAAGAATAAGGACAATTAAAGTAGAGCTGAAGAACTTGCCAAGGTTTTCAAAAAGGAGAAAACTTTAGACAAAAAGAATCACATCCTTCTTAATAATATCTCAAAAACGGACATAAAAAGTAGAAGAGAAACCATCAGGCCCAGAAGCTTTGTTGCGACATATGGATTTGAGCGCTACAAGAACTTCAACATCATTAGAAGGATAAGATAAAGAAAGATTAGAGATGTAACTATGTTCATCCCTAAAAACATTAGAGTCCACTTGAGTAACCTGCACAGTAGCTTGATAGAGATCAATGAAGTAGTTAACCACATTAATAACAATATCCTCAGGATTAGTTAAAATGTGACCAACGACAGCTTTTATCTTCAAAATACTATTAATGTTTCTTCTATGCTATAAAGTAGCATGGAAGTACTTAGTGTTTCTATCTCTAGCAACAAAAGTAGTATCATTGGCTTTCTGTTAGAGAAGGGATTCTTCTAGATTAATAACATCCAGCAAGGACAGGTGCGCTTGAGCAACATTATCCACAAGAGTAGAGGTACCATAAACTTGAGCCTCTAACTCATCAACCATTTGTTGAGTTTCCAACACTTTTTGGCGTACATTTCTAAATACTTGATGATTTCAAGTTTTTAGGCTTATAGCCAGCTTCTTATGCAACTACCATAATGTGAAACAATGTGTTACAACACCATCAAATTTCCAAGCCTGTAACACAACATTTAAAAAAACATTATAAGAAGTTCAAATATTAAGGAATTTAAAATGATAGATAAGTGACTTATCATGAAAAGCAAGAGTGAGAAGTATAGTATTATGATCAGAGGAAGCATAGTTGAGATGCTGAACACTGATGATGGGGTAGTAATTTAAGAGAGTGGAATTGACAAAAAAATCTATCTAGTCTTTGATAGAGAAAAACTCTTCTCCAAGTATACGGAGAGCCAGAATAACCAAGATCAAAAAGTTCAGCATAAGTAATATAGTTGCAAAGGCAATTTATAAGAGCAGTATCACATCTACCACCACCTTTCCTCTCAGAAGTATTCATAATCATGTTGAAATCTCCTCCCACAATTCAGTTATCCTAAATAGTGGTTCCCATAATCTGAATTTTTTTCCAAAGTAAGAGTTTTTCCTACTTAAGAGAGCTAGAATAGACAAAGGTGCCCCAACCATGGAAGTCCTCCATGTTAAAATTAACAAGAACAAATTGATCCTCATCTTCCGCAATAGATAAAACAACAGAATGCTTCAAAAAAAGCTAGATTTTATTATTTTTATTGCAAAAAGAATTATAAACTTTAAACTTACATAGAATTTGGTCTTTATTCACATGCATCAAAGGCTCCATTATAACAAAAATGAGACTTTGTGAACCCTGCAAAGATGCTTTAGCCTATTAAGGGAGGGAGGGTCTGCCACTTCCCTAATATTCCAAACCATGAGATTAAACATGTTTTCTTAAGTCAGCATTTCTAGAGAATCTAAAAGGGTTGCCTAATTGTTGCCCTCAGAGTATTAAGCGCCTTCTTTAATGATGTTGCCAACAATTAAGTTGGAAAGTTCATTATTCTGGTTGGATTTCCTTCTCATATGTCGTTGGACTTGCCACTCATTCTCTATTTCATCAGAAGTATGTTGCAACGATGTACTGAAGTCTATGTTTGAAGGGGAGGGGAGTGAG
>NEWO01000806.1:234270-248271 GCA_003013225.1 Phalaenopsis aphrodite
AACTAAGATTTTAGAAAAGCTATACTTTAATCACAACAACGAAGTTCAATTTGCTTACCTGTCACTAATAAGCAATTGAAATTAATAGGTAATTTTAATAACTATTAAATAACTAATGATATTAAGGAGCATTTAATTATGATATTCAATATATAAGAAAGCATCATTTTCCTTGTCAAGAAATTATAATGAATGGATAAAATGAAGTAGTTCAATTTATATTGTGCCAAATAGGAGCATACCTATTCTTTACCCTTTGGTCCAGGCATAAAGAACATTGACTAATCCTATGCTTGTTTACTGAATTTGCGGTTAGGCTGGGAGGATACCGACTCTCACTTCAGAGCTCCTACGTTCCCCTCACCTGAGGGCTAACATCTACACTTCAACACCCAAACGATAGGACCGAATTGGGGATTTTAGTCTCTCACTCTAAAATTTTGAATTCTACATCCGATAATATTATTTCCCTATTTCTTTGCACCCAACTTCCAAGGGCTTTCACCTCCCTGAATCTTGGATAAAATCTTCACTTTAGTTGTAAAACTCAACATATTTTAACAAATTAATTGGCTAGATTGAAAGTAAATTAAGATCGAAGTGAAAAGATCATCAAAATTTCTTAAACATTTTCATGGCTTCACCAATTCAAATCACCATTTTACAAATCTCAAGACAAGGAGAAAGACATAGAAAACTACTCAGATCTCATGAGGAAAACACAACAAAACTCGGAATTCATAAATATAATAAAAATAATACAAAATAGAACAAGTAAATAACTTATCTCTAATTTCTCCCCAAGAGCACTCCTTGAAGTTCCTCTAAATCTCTTCCTTTCTTTACAACACACAGAATTCCTCTTCGACTGAGCAAGGAGGAAGAAATCTCTCACTTTCCCTCTACTCTTACAATCTCTCGTAGAATTCCTCACAATATTGGAACCTTTCTAATCTCTAGGAACTCTCTCTAGCACTTCCTTTACTCCCTAGATTCTTTCCCTCCTTCTCCAGGCTCTCGAATTTTCAGCCAAAATAGTCTTTTAAAGTTGTGGATGAGCTTTCCCAAGAGTTGTTAAAGAATCCCTTCAAAATTTGGCCTTATCCAAAGCTTGAGTAGGCATATCTGTCGAGCTTGCCGTCAGCGGCTTTGAGGGCGCCGTCGGCGGACTTCTAAAGAATTTTTTATTGTAGCCTCGCGAAAAACTCACCGTCGGTGGGGTTGAGGGAGTCGTTGGCAAGGTTGAGGGCGCCGTCTGTGGCCTAATTCAAATTTCCACATTTTGGTCCTTTTGGCTCCAAATTCGCTCCTTTTTGCATCTTTTTGCTCCAATGACCATAATTCCTCATTCCTGCAACAAAACATCAAAACTACCTTTGTTTAAAGTGCAATATCATCAAAAATAGTATAAAATAGGTATGAAAATCTCAACATATTTTCCTTTGGTCAAAATCCCCCAAACATAACTTACTTGTCCTCAAGTAATTTTAGTACTATATAAAATTTATGATTTACTGTAGTAAAGTTTTAATTCATAAATACAATAAGTTTGATTTAAATAAATATCATAGTGAGATTTTCAGAAAAAAAATTTAAGTAATTGAATTAACTCTGTAGCCACAAGATTATCTAGTCATCAAGTTTAAGAGTTCTAGTCTTCTATTTATTTCAAGAATGACTATATGTTGCAATATTAAGTAACTTAGAATATCCAAAAGATAAGAACTTCATAGTGAAAGACATATTCCAAAAATATAAGTTCAGGAATGTATTTAAGTTTTCCCTTTAGGTAGGTCCAGTGAAGCCAATTTTTGATTAGGCATATCCTCAAGCTTCTCCTCACTTCCATAATTTTTTTTTCTTTTCTATTTTTCATATGGATTGCTTTCAATCCTATATTATTTTTCTTTTCTTTTCAGGGATTGTTTTCAATCATTTTTTTTCCTTTTTCAAGTGATGATTACTATATCTGGATAGCCTTTAATGATTTGGAACTTCACTTTTCTTTCCCTAAATTTGAAACTCAAAGCATTTTTTTATCTTATAAATATTTCATAGTTTTTACATCATTGAGCCCGAATTTTTTCTTCTCAAATGAATTTCCAGATTCTTAATACTTCAAAATATAGTTTCCTTTACTTTAAATAGTTAACTATAATCTTATTCTTTTATACTAAATATCTTAAGTTACAAAATTAATTTTCATTACAAAAATATTTCTTTAAATCTACTATAATATTTAAATAGCTGCAAAATATAGTTACCTGAATTAAATTCACTACATGAAATCATATAAATAATTTTTGAAAATATTGAAATAGAGGACATCTAATAGTTAATCTTTTTCTTCCCTCCCCCAAACTTAAATTTTTAAATATGAAATAATTCAGGTGGAAAGAAAAACTATAAATAAAAATCATACCTCAGTATTGTAGGCATTTTCATCTTTCTGAAATTTTTGCAGGCCTTCTCAAATTTTTACTTCACGTGGTCTGTAATATTAGGAGCTTTCTACACATATAAATCATTAGAGGAATTTTTGGGTAATGAAATTTTGAAATAAGTATAAAACTAAAACATTAAACAAACACAATATTTCCTAACACAACCACAATGTTAAATAATTAAAATTAAAATGCATGATTAAAATCACATTACAATCCCTAATTCTACTCAATATCTATTAAACTACATATGCACATTTAACCATATCACTAACTTTATAACAAAAATTAAAATTATCCAAGTACACAAAATAAAAATGAAAGTCCAAATGCATAAACATCCATTTATATTACAAAAATATTACAGAAATAAAAGTACAAATATAAGTACATCAATTTCATTCAATATCAAAATCCTAAGTCATAGCCTCATCTCCTTGATGTGAAAGAAATCCATGGTGAAAATCAAATATTTTTAGTTTTGAGTGAAGCTCATACCTAAAGATGATCAAATCCGGTGTCAAAAAGCCTTGAAATTGCCTCCCAATCCATGATCTCTCAAGCTCTAGGTCAAAAATGATGTTTTTAAGAGGAAGAGGATAATGAATAGTGGCGATTGACTAGTCAAAATTGCGGTTAAAGGTGTTTTTTCGTGATCTCACCATCTGTGGGGTCGATGGTGTCGTCGACGCACTTTTTTGGAATTTTGAATCTGAGTCTCGGGAAAAATTCGCTGTCGGCGGCGTCGAGGGTGCCGTCGGGGGGCTCTATTGATTTTGTCCAAATTCCAGATTTTTGCGATTTTGATCAATTTCAAGCCTTAACAATATTTTTTTAATCATTATAAACAAATTTTATGTGACTAAATGATGTACTTAGCACATATAATCTTTCACAACACAAACATCACATTTATATATAAATTCCAAGGGGTATAATATACGTTACATAACACATCTAAGTATAGTATTTTCTTAACCTCAATACATTAATTCAACATCACAATCCAAGTCACAACACTCAAAACGCTGAAAAGAAAACATCTTATGCTTATTCTCAACTATACAGAGATCTACGAGCATAATTCTAAAGCAAAGCAAATTCAAAGTTTAAATTGAAATACATAGATAAACAGACAGGTAGTAATATAAATATATTATTCTTTATATACAGTACTAGATTCTCCTCTGAGATCACCCATTGATTGCACAGAAATGACGAGGTTGTAGAAGAGTCGAAATGGAAATTCTTCAGTAGAATCCTCTTCTATTAACTTCATCCTCCTCATTAGTCGTATTAAGCTATCTTCTAAATGTCCAGAGTGCTCAAAATGTTCCTTCATCCTCCAGTCTAGATGATCGAAGAAATCAAAGATATTATTAATCACATTCATGACAATTTGTACCTCCTTTTCCAATTTCTTGATTCGACGCAAGATCACAAAAGACTTATCAGGGACTAAGGGTAGAACTGACAATGAATTCTGAGATACTTGATCTACTATAATTGCCATGTCATTTTCATCTTCAAACACTGGGAATCTTTTAGTCGGATCCAAAGGCTTCCAAGGTAGCAATACCTTTTCCCAATTTTCATAGGACACTTGGAACTGGCTGCAGAGTGAGAAAATTGTGGAGGGGTGTCCAAGCCCTTAAGTTGATCCATGAATGATCAGACACAAAACCAACTTCACAATTATAGATCCAATGTCAATCGACAGTCCCCTTTGGATGCAGTAATTCAAAATGACACTTTCTTTAGAAACTTTATCGATTTTCATTGTCGGTAACAGTTTCGTAGAAATGAAAAAGTGCTAATGCTTAGTAATGGGATTCAGGAGTGTTGCAGAAAAACTAGCATACACGTTTTCTCTTATTTCCACGTCGTTAGTTTCATCCGTTAAATATTAGTAAATTTCATTCATCTGGTTTCTCGTTGGGAAGAAATTAAAATAGTGGTAGTCAGGAACTTTCTCTATCATATATAATTTATTGATCCATGCAGGAGTGAAAGTGATCCATCTTTCTCGCACATAAACAATTCTTTGGTTGATTCCATGCAAATTTGCATAAAATACTTTCACCGCTGGAACCACCACGGCGGCAGTAGTGTAGCACAACACTTCCCATCTTTGCCGCACTATCGTTTCTTCAATATCCATCATGGGATTATTCAATTCACTATTTACGAATCCTTGTTCATTGATTAATCTTTTCTTCATCAGCAACTTGTTGAAGATTCGCTGCGCTTCCGCACTAATAAACTTTCGCTGATTGAAAACTTGCATTTTGGGATTATCAGGGGAATTGGACGCCATAGGAATTAAATTGGTAGAGTTTCACTTCATTTTTGGAGGGAAAATTTGAACTAGAAATCAAATTTTTGAGTTTAAAAAGACAATTCCCGCCCAAAACTACCAAAGACCACCATTTGAACCCAAGTAATCGCCAATTCGCCGGTCTCGCTGTTGGTGGGGTCGATGGAGCCATCGACGAGCCTCTATGTCAATTTTGTCTGGACTCTTAGGAAAAACCCACCATTGGCAGAGTCGAGGGCGCCATCGGTGCCCAAGGCAAATTTTTCACAATTTTGCTCTTGTCTGAATGCGTTCCAATTTTTCTTCATAGATCCAATTTTTAAGATGTTTCAAGGGTAAATAAGAGTAGTAGAGCTTAATACTACCACAAACTAACGATAATTTCAAATAAAAACTACTATAATAGCTATAAAAGTAAAGATAAACATGGGTTGCCTCCCATAAAGTACTTGATTTAACGTCATCACCCGACCTATTTAGGTGTTATTCAGGTTGAATGATCATTAAAACCTCTTTAAAATTTGATCTTTTACCCTCATAATATGGTTTTAATCTATGTCCATTTACTTTAAATCAATTTCCCGTCTTCTGATCTTCAATTTCAACAACTCCGTAAGTATAAACTTGAGTCACAATAAAAGGTCCTCACCAACGAGACTTCAATTTTCAAGGAAATAACTTCAACCTAGTGTTGTAAAGCAAAACTTCTTGTCCTGGTTCAAAGTTCTTTTGGTTAATCTTTTGATCATGCCATAAATTTAATTTTTCCTTATAAATTATATTGTTATCATAAAACTCATTTCTTAATTCTTCCAATTCATTTAATTATAACAATCTCTTCTTACCAGCATATTTCAAATTATAATTGAATTCTTTAATCACCTAATATGCTCTATGCTCCAATTCTGCTGGTAAGGGCCAAGTCTTCCCAAAAATCAATTTGTAAGGAGTCATTCTAATAGAAGTTTTATAAGCAGTCTTGTAAGCCCATAATGCAATATCCAATCTAGTGGAACAATCTATTATACTATGGTTTACAGTCTTTTCAAGTATTTGTTTAATTTCTCTATTAGAAACTTCAGCTAACCTACTGGTTTGAGGATGATAGGTAGTAGAGATTCTATGAATAATATTAAATTTTTCTGTCATTCTCTAAATGTACTTATTTCTAAAAGGGGATCCTCCGTTAGTGATAATCATTCTAGGCATTTCGTATCTAGTGAAAATATTTTTCATTAAAAATCTTGAAACACTTTTAGTGTCTCAACGAGATAAAGCTTGTACTTCAATCTACTTAGAAATATAGTCTACTGCAATTAATATATATAAGTTCCCAAATGAAGGAATAAATGGTCCCATAAAATCTAATCCCCAAACATCAAAGACCTCAACTTCCAACATGAAATTTAGAGGCATTTCATTTCTTCTAGATATATTGCCTACTCGTTGACATCAATCACAAGTTTTTATGTGTCCATAAATATCTCTAAAGATAGTAGGCCAATAAAATCCAGCTTGTAAAATTTTATAAGCAGTTTTATCAATCCCAAAATGTTCTCCAAATTCAGAATCATGACATTTCTGAATGATCAGCTCAGTTTCTTCATAAGGTACATATCTCCTCATAATAAGATCATTACATTGTTTATATAAATAAGGCTCATCCAAAAAATATGCTTTCGCATCATGAGTAAATTTCCTTTGTCGTTGCAGTGTCAGCATAGGTGGCAAAATATCACTTACAATATAGTTAACAATATCAACATACCATGGTATTTTCCACTCATTAATATTAAAAAGTTGTTCATCAGGGAAACTGTCTGTAATTTCATTATCAGTGTCGGATAATTCTTGATTTTCTAATATTGACAAATGATCAGCAATTTGATTATCAATTCCATTTTTATCAATAACCACAAAATCAAATTCTTGCATCAAAAGTACCCATCTAATCAACCTTGGTTTAACATCCTTCTTTTGCATCAGATATTTAATAGCAGAGTGATCAGTATGCACAATAAATTTAGCTCCAATTAAATAAGATATGAGTTTATCTAAAGCATACATAATTGCTAGTAACTCTTTTTCAGTAACAGTATAATTAACTTGTGCATCATTAAGAGTTCTACTAGCGTAGTATATAACTTTAAAAATCTTTTCATACCTTTGTCCAAGAATAGCTCCAACGGAATAATCACTAGCATCACACATGAGTTCAAATGGTTTCTCCCAATTAGGTGAAACTATAATAGGAGCAGTGATTAATTTTTTTTAATAACTCAAAGACATTTAAACAGCTTTCAGTAAATTTAAATTTCTTGTCGTTTTCTAAAAGTTGGCATAGAGGTTTAGTAATTTTTGAAAAATCTTTAATAAAATGCCTATAAAATCCAACATGTCCAAAAAAACTCTTAACCTCTCTTACATTTGTAGGAGGTGTTAGTTTAGATATAACTTGAATTTTTGCAGGGTCTGCTTCCATACCATCTTCTGAAACTTTAAACCCTAACACAATTCCTCCTGCAACAATAAATTGACATTTCTCCCAATTTAGAACCAAATTAGTTCTTTCGCATAACTCTAAAACTATTTCAAGGTAATCTAAGCATGCATCAAAGGATGTTCCAAATACTGAGAAATCATCCATAAATACTTCCAATTTATCATCAATTAACTTACTAAATATGGACATCATACATCTCTAGAATATTGCAGGTGCATTACATAATCCGAAAGACATTCTTTGAAAAGCAAAAGTTCCAAAAGGACTAGTAAATGTTGTCTTTTCTTGATTCTCATGAGCAATAGGAATTTGATGGTAATCGGTATATCCATCTAAAAAATAAAAATATTTGTGCCCAGCAAGTCTATCCACTACTTGATCTAAAAAGGGTAAAGGGAAGTGAGCTTTCCTGGTGACAGTGTTTAATTTTCTATAATCAATGCAAATACGCCACCCAGTAACTTGTGTGATAGGTATTAATTCATTATTTTCTTTTGTTTCAATAGTCACTCCTCCTTTCTCAGGAACACAATGAATAGGACTTACCCACGCACTATCTCAAATAGGATATATAATTCCAGTGTCTAATCATTTCAATATTTCCTTCTTAACTACTTCTTTCATCATTGGATTTAATCTTTTTTGTGGAGCAACTCTTGGTTTATATTGTTCATCTAATATAATTTTGTGCATACAGATTGAATGACTGATTCCCTTAATATCAACTAAGGTACAACCAAAAGCTTTCTTATATCTTTTCAATGCATCTAACAGTCTTTGCTCTTGCAGATCATTTAATTATGAAGATAAAATAACTGGTAATGTAGATGAGTCTCCTAAAAATACATACTTCAAGTGGCTAGGCAATACTTTCATTTCAAGTTCAGGTGGTTTTGTAATTGATGGAAATTGATTTTTATCGGCATTTTCCGTAATATCCAACATCTCAAATCTTTCCTGAACATAATCTAATTCTTCATTTTCTAATTTTCCCAGAATAACTTCGTCATTCTTTTCAAATTGTTCCTTCTCTATAAAATGTTCTTCTTCTTCAAAATGCTTTTTATCTTCAAAATGTTCTTTAAAATGTTCATTCAGTAGATGTTCAATAATTTCCATGTGAAAACATTCATTATCTCTTTCAACAGCAGAGTATTTCATAGATTTTGTAATGTTAAAAGTCACTACTTGATCATTAACTCTCATAGTTAATTCGTCTTTTTGAACATCTGTCATAGCTTTTCTAGTAGCTAAAAATGGTTTCCTTAAAATGATAGGTATATCTTTATCATCCTCCATATCTAAGACAATGAAATCCACAAGAAAGATAAATTTATCCACTTTTACTAACACATCTTCTATAACACCCTTAGGATATGTAACTGAACGATCCGCTAACTATAGAGTTACAAAAGTAGGTGAGACTTCTCCTAATCATAATATTTTGAAAATTGATAGTGGCAGAAGATTAATGATGGCTCCAAAATCATATAAAGCTCCTCCATAAATTTTTTCACCGATAGCACACGGTATAGTGAAACTGTCAGGATCTTTTAATTTTTCAGAAAGTGTTTTCTGAATAATTGCACTACACTCTTCGCTAAGTGCAACAGTTTCATTATCTGTGAACTTCCTTTTCTTGTTCAGAATATCTTTCATAAATTTCACATAATTAGGCATTTGCTCTAAAGCTTCTACGAAGGGAATGTTTACTGTTAATTTCTTAAGAATTTCTAAAAATTTGGAAAATTGTTTATTATTTTTGTGTTCCTTCAATATTTGAGGAAACAGTGGTGGAGGTTTCTCCATAGTAATTTTCATTGGTGTAAATGAACACTCTAAATCTGGGTACTCATGATCCTTCTTTTTTTTGGTACCCACTTTCTCTTTTTCAGTTTCTATTTCTTTTTGCACTCTTGTTTCTAATTCATTTCCTCTTCGTAATTGTATCGCTTTGATTTGTTCTTTTCCTTGGACTTGAGGATTTACTTCCATAGTACTAGGAAAAGTTCCTAATGTTCGGTTACTAAGTGCAGTAGCGATATGCCCTAATTGGTTTTAAATATTCTTAATAGCAGTTCCTTAATTTTGTAATTGATTTCCTTGAATTTGTAATTGATTTCCTTAGTTCTGCAATTATTGGCCCATGTTTAATATTAGCTCTTCGATAGAAAACTTCTTCTCCTTAATTTGAGTATTACTGTTAAATCCTAGAGGATAAGAAGATATATAGTTAACATTTTCTTGGTTGGATGAATTTCCTAATGGGTTCACTGAGTTGTTTGCCCATTATTGATTTGTAGCGGAATTGTTATTCCAATTAAAATTTGGATGACTCTTCCAACCTAGGTTATAATAATTCGAATAAGGATTGTTGGGTTTATTAATAGCATTTAAGGTCTCATATGAAGGTTGAACATCTACAAATTTCCCAGATGAGTTCTCTTCCATCATAGGAGGTTTTGAAGAATAATTCATCTCATAATGATCTAATTTCTTTGATATTGCAGCAATCTGCGAAGCTAACATAGATATTGCATCAGAATCATGGATACTAGCTACTCTTTTAGGATTTACCCGCTCAGAGGGCCATTGAAAATTGTTGGTAGCCATCTCTTCTAATAATGAATAAGCCTCATTAAAAGGTATTAACATTAAAGAACTACCAGCCGCAGCATCTAAAATAGATCTAAGAGATCCCACTAATCCATTATAAAAAGTTTGAATTATCAACCAATCTAGTAACGAATGATGAGGGCACTTCCTAAGAAGATCTTTAAATCTCTCCCAAGCTTCATATATTAACTCTCCATCAATTTGACATAATGATGTTATGTCATTTCTAAGTTTAGCAGTTTTGGATGGAGGGAAATATTTGGATAGAAATTTCTATGAATGTTCTCCCCAAGCTCTAATAGATCCCGGTGCTAACAAATTTAACCACATCTTAGCCTTATCCCTCAGTGAAAAAGGAAAAAGTCTAAGTCTCACAAAATTATTTGAGACTCTGTCATATTTAAAAGTAGCACACAGTTCTAAAAAACTAGCGAGGTGTAAGTTTGGATCTTCATTTGGTGTACCTCTGAATTGATTGTTTTGTACCATTTGGATAATAGCAGGTTTAAGCTCAAATGAATTAGAAACTACATCAGAATTTTATATAGATAAGCGAATTTTGTCTACTGTAGGATTTGCATAATCTCTTAGGTGTCTAGGTTGGTGTTCATTCTCTATTCCTTGATTATTCAGGTTGTTTTCCATTGTATCAGAATTTCTAGGTTCTTCCCTTAATCTTCTGATCCTCTAACAGTGAGTTCTAATTCAGAATCGTAGGGTATAAGATTTTCAGGTCCAAATTTACGCATACAATTTGAAATAAGTACTCAGTAATATAATTAACTAAATATTAAAATAAGTTGCAATTCAAGTAAAAATTTTCTAATAATCCTAATTTGTCCGTTACTCTAATAGTGATTTTACTCACTCACTCAATCACTCCCCGGCAACGGCGGCAAAAACTTGACCGCGACTTTATATATGCTTAAAATATAAGATAAATATGAAAGTAATAAAAATTCAATAATTGTAAAGTCACACTTAGCAACGCAAGTATACGTATCGCTCAAGTAACATAAGGCTCTAATGGAGTCCTAGATATCAATCCCACATGGAGTGGTTTAGAACCATGAGCTAAGATTTTAGAAAAATAATACTTTAATCACAACAACGAAGTTCAATTTGCTTATCTGTCACTAATATGCAATTGAAATAAATAGGTAGTTTTAATAACTATTAAATAAATATTGACGTTGAGGAGGGTTTGATTATGATATTCAATATATAAGAAAGCATCCTTCTTTTTGTCAAGAAATTATAGTGAATGGATAAAATGAATTAGTTCAATTTATATTGTGCTAAATAGGAGCATACCTATTCTTTACCTTTTGGTCCAGGAATAAATAACATTGTCTAATCATACGCTTGTTTACTGAATCTGCGGTTAGGCTGGGAGAATACCGGCTCTCACTTCAGAGCTCTCATGTTCCCCTCACATGAGGGCTAACAACTACACTTCAGCACCCAAATGATAGGACTGAATTGTTTATTTTAGTCTGTCACTCTATGATCTCCAATTCTACGCCCGATAATATTATTTCCCTATTTATTTGCACCCAACTTCCAAGGGCTTTGACCTCCCTGAATCTTGGATGTAATCTTCACTTTAGTTGTAAAACTCAACATATTTTAACAAATTAATAGGCCAGATTGAAAGTAAATTAAGATCGAAATGAAAAAATCATCACAATTTCTTAAACATTTTCATGGCTTCACCAATTCAGATCACCATTTCACAAATCTCATGACAAGGAGAAAGATATAGAAAACTACTCAGCTCTCATGGGAAAAACACAACAAAACTCAAAATTCATATATAAAATTAAAGTAACTTATCTCTAGTTTCTCCCCAAGAACACTCCTCGAAGTTCCTTTGAATCTCTTCTTTTCTCGATAATACACAGAATTCCTCTTCGAAGTAGCAAGGAGGAAGAAATCTCTCACTTTCCCTCCACTCTTACAATCTCTCGAAGAATGCCTCACAATATTGGAACCTTTCTAATCTCTAAGAACTCTCTCTAGCACTTCCTTTACTCATTAGATTCTTTCCCTCATTCTTCCAGCTCTCCAATTTTTGCCCAAAATAGTCATTTAAAGTTGTGGATGAGCTTTCCCAAGAGTTGCCTAAGCATCCCTTCAAAATTTGGCCTTATCCAAGGCTTGAGTAGGCATAACCGTCGAGCTCGCCGTCGGTGGCCTCGAGGGCACCGTTGGAAGACTTTTGAAGAATTTTATCCTGTAGCCTCAGGAAAAACTCGTTGTCGGCGGGGTCGAGGGCACCGTTGGTGGCCTAGTTCAAATTTCCAGATTTTGGTCATTTTTTCTCCAAATTTGTTCCTTTTTCATCTTTTAGCTCCAATGACCCTAATTCATCATTCCTGCAACAAAACATAAAAAATACATTTCTTTAAAGTGTAATATCATCAAAAATAGTACAAAATAGGTATGAAAATCTCAACATATTTTCTTTTGGTCATCCATTATCGCCCGCAAAAACGCCAGAGCTGTAAACCCTAGCTGTCGCCTCCATGATAATAGTTAAGGTCAAAGATGAAGATGAAAATTAAGAGACTTGGATATTACTGGTCAGCGATGATAATATATTGCATGTATACAACCAAAAAGTGTCACCTATGTTAACTGCATGGAGTGGTCTTGCACCAACCTCCAAATGTGCTACACCCAACCGACGCTCATGGTCGTTTGAGTGTTGCGGCAAGGATATAGTGGGTGTGATAGACCCTCCATCATCAAAAGGACATAGATTAATTCTTGCAACTACAGATTAATTCTCCAAATGGGCAGAGACAGTGCCATTACAAAAGGTTACAACACACACATTCATACCGCTTCGGTGTTTCGTGCAGAGTGATTTTAGACATTCGATCAGCCTTCAAGTGCACAAAGATTAACAGTTTCATCAAGCGATGTGGGATAGATTGGAGATACTCTAAATTTATTTTCCCCGAGGAAACGGCCTAGCCAAGGCCATCAATAAGACACTCTTGCAAATTTTGAAGAAAACATTGGACAAAAATAAGAGGTGATTGCATAGAAATTGTTAGAATCCTTGTGGGTATACCGAATGACGTTCAGAACTCCCACTCAGGCATATAAATTAGTGTAAGGGCATGAGGTCGCACTACTACTAAAAGTGGAGATACTGTTTCTCAGAGTCATCGTAGCCAATCATATTACAACAGAAATAAGTGCAAAGCTCAGACTTACAGAACTAGGGGGTCTTGAAGAAAAGCGATTAGAAGCTCGAAAGAATTTAAAACTTTATCAAGCAAAGATGTTATAGGCTCATGACAAGTTTGTCTACCCTAAGGAGTTTAAAGTTGGTGATCTCATACTCATTCTCAGAAGGACTATCCTTACACACTGTAAGATTGGTGGAAATTTTAAACCAAATTGGGAGGGATCATCTGTTGTGGAGAAGGTCTAGTGGACTTTCTGGGTGAAAGACCGATGTTGCCGACCAATGAACAATATCTGAAGCAATACTATACGACATGATGTCACCTGACGTGAATTTTCTTTTTAGAATTATTACTCATTCTGAGGATTTTTATTTGGCCAGCGTCTGTGACTGGGTCCAAAATTTTTGTAACAAAATTAAACTTCAAAAAATAAAATTTAAATTTTGCACATCTAAATCTCTTCTACTTTTAATTTTGAAACTTTACTAAATTAAATTAAATTAAATTCTTACACACCTGTGTGAATTTAAAATTTGTTTAAAAATGATCTGCTATTGTTCTTGTTCATTTTGAGCTAATGTTTTCTTGTCTTCTTCAAAAAAATATTGGGTCACAAGTTGATTTTTGCTTTTAAAGATGGATTAAATCTCACATTGGATGAAGAGAAGGCAGCTCAGAGCAGCATCATGAGTTTTTACCAGGACTACGGTCAAGTCAATGTAGAATACAAGGGTCCCCTGATGGACAATGTCAGCCATCGTGAAACAAAAGGACTACTGACATAGCTAAGAATCAGTGCCAAAGAAGACTTCTCACTGAAGAGGAAGAAAGCAGATAAGATACAATACCCGATGGAGGGAACTAGCCGGTTGGAGTCGATTGCAGTTGTTGACTGCTACCCACAAAGTTAGCTTAGAG
>NEWO01000806.1:248280-261864 GCA_003013225.1 Phalaenopsis aphrodite
GTTCGTGTATTTGAGAAAAATATTTAGAAACATCTTTATTTACCTAATTCTAAGGAAAATTTGAGAATTTATTAGATCAAAATCAAAATAGTGTTTTTTTTTTTAACTGGTGCATGATGCGTTGAATTCTAAAGAGCTAGCGCATGATGCGCCGCAGTGACGAAAATGACTTAAATGTTTCAAAAGGAGGTTTTTGGTAGTTTCTTCTCCTTATAACTCCTAAAAAAATGAATCCTAAGTCTATTTTTAGGGGGGAAACGAGGTAAAATACACTAGATTTCAAATCTAATGACTTCCCACTCCAAAAATGCTACGAGATTTGGAATTTTCAACCGATGAAAGTTTGTCGGTTTTGATGCCCAGAAAGTACATGATCGAGTTCTAGTGAAGAAGAAGCTAATCAAAGAAAGGGAATTTGTGAATCTATGATTCAACACACCGAATACTCGAGTGGAAGAGATTATTGCACAGAGGCCCTATGAAGTGCTTTGCTACACTACTACCACTGTAGTCGTTCCTGTGGTGAAAGAGTTTTATACAAATCTTCATTGGATCAACTAAAGAACAGTTATGTGTGAGGAAGGTTTGTACAGTTCACTCCTTCAAGAATAAACAAAATGTTTATGATTGAGAATGTGTCTGTCTGCCATTATGCAAATTTTACCCCTACAAGATACAATATGAATGAACTCTACCGGCACCTTATGTATGAAGATGCGAATTGGGAGGCCAGAGATGATGGGAATGTAAGTTATTTGTCATCATTATTAAATCTTATTTCTAAGGAATGGTTTTTCTTTACTGCATAAAAGTTACTGTCCACCATGAAGATCAGTAAGATAACTAAGGAGAGCGCTATTTTAAATTATTGTATTCAATCTGGAAAACCTATTTATAGTGGAGCCATAGTTGTAAACTTAGTTTTGGGTTTGATTGTGAATGGATCTGCAATTGGACTTGGACATCCATTCACTATTTTCCTACTATGCAGTCAATCGCAAGTACCTTATGAAAGTTGGGAAAAGTGCTTCTTCCTTGGAAGCCGATAGATCTGGAAGTCTATTGCGATTATACTGGAATGGAAGACAAAAATGATATGAATGTGCTCATAAATAAAGGATCTCATAATTCATCGCTTATTCAGCCCTACTATAATTCAAATGCACAATTGAAGAGAATCAAGAAGATAGAGAAAGATGTGTAAAATCTTGTGCATGTGATTGGAAATATTTCTGAATTGTTGGATCATCTAGATTGGAGACTGAAGGAACATTTTGAACATACTCGGTGTATTAAAGATGGATTGGTAAGTATTTTCAAGAAACAATCTTGGATTTGAGAGGATTAAACTAATTAGTTTCCATATCGACCTTCTATAACCTGTATGTGCACTATCAATTGATAGGAGATATCTAGGAGGATGAGAGTGAAGAAGATGTTTGAACTTAATTTATGCGCGTGTTTTGTTTAGTACTTCTTGTGTTAGTTTGTTATGTTAGATTGCATTTCCTTTCTATTGTTGCACTATTTATGTTTATGCTTTGTATTTTGATGTTTATCTTTTAGTGTTAGAATGTTGGTTTACTTTAGAAAACTAAATTTGATGTTTGTTGGCTTGAAAACTGATACTTTGTATTAGCATGGATTTTATATATAAATGTGAGTTTTGTATTTTTTTGTGAAATTTTGGTGTTAGAATGATGTTTGTGCATACTTAGAAATGTTAATTTGTGTTAATTAAAGGTTGACGTAAGTTGGTACTAAGTAGATTTCCACAGAAACCGAAATCTGGTGAAGTTAAGCTCTGGTGCATGATGCGCGAAACTGGCTTTCGGCACTATTTTGGGTCGTGAAGCTGCCCGTTAGAAGTTGTCGGTTGCCGGAATCGAAATTCTATCACCCACTTCGGAAAGGCATTTAATTTATATATATATATATATATATATATATATATATATATATATAACTTTAGAAAAATATTAAATCAAACTAACACCATATTTTTCGTAGTTTAAATGAAAAAGAGTTATATCTCAAATCCTGTATCTATCACAAAAAATAAACACAAGACTTGAGAGTGAGGCTCGATCAAATAAATAAAGAAATATAAGACATTTGTATGGTCTGCAAAAGCATTTTATTTGCTGACAAGTTCCCCTATTTAATATGAAGAATTAAATAGGATTTATGTTAAGCTGGGTTCGGAAAGCTTTCTATAAGGGCAAGCCTCTATAGTTAATTACATCTTAGATAACCAAATTCACCTAAGAAAACTCTCGATAAAAATCAAGAAATGTTATCTTCAAAAATGTCAAAAGGATAGGACTTTTCAATGAGATCGGACAAAGAGGTGTGAAAGGGGAATGACTCAATTTGGAACATTTTGTTGTAGAATCTAAAAGAGGAAGAACTAGAGGATATCATAGATCGGAAAGAAAACATCGGTGACTTCCCAGTCTATTCTATTATTTGGCTTTAATTTTGAGGAGAAATTTTTTAAATGTTTCAACCTGCCAATTTTTTTAATTTAGGGCTTACATTAGTGTGAAATAATCACACAAATATCCTAGATGATGTGAGGGTTTAGGTCATGACGAACGACAACCTCAGAATTCTAAGACGAGTTAGGGCTTATATTGTATAGCAAAGTTGTACAAAGGCTTAAAGATAAGTTGAGGATTTATGTTACATAAGCAAACCACCTCGAAATCCTATGGCTTGTTGTTTAACTCTAAGGAAAGATATGTTGTTGTTGATCCTCTTGCTGTTGAAGATGGTTGTGCTGCCCATAATGCTAGCTCGAAGCTCCTCGTCGTAATGATTTTAGATTTTCTAATGTGTCAAGTTATGATTTCAAATCAGATGTCCCTATGGTTATGGTCATCTAAGTATTAAACGGACATATTAAAGTTGATTAGAGCGACACCGGTTAGGATCCTACGGTTCCATCGTTCCAGTACCACTATTTTTTATTGGATTCACGTAGTCCAAATGAATTTACTAAACTCAACTTAATGAATTCCTTACTTTCATTTAGACCATGGGAAGTCTCGTTAGCAACCGTAGGTTACCTCCTCTTAGAGATTCCCCATCATCCGACATATACATCTTTATTTAGTTGCAGCTGTTATTTTGTAATGTTTGTGATTAAATTTTGAGTTGTCTTATTTTTTGAATGTTGTGGTGGTGAATTATATCTTGGTTGATTTTAGTTTTGGTTTTAGTTTTATGGCTATCCTAGCAGTTATGGTTTTCATGCAGGGTGTCATTGTTGCTTAACATACAAGTTTTATAAGCATAAAAATACAGTGTGGAAAGTACAACAAAAGACGGTACTGTAAACTCTAAAAACGTACCTGGTGAGTCTTCTTGTTCCACCACTTGAAAGTTCAGTTGCAAGGCATGCATATAATATTGCTAGGAACTTGAATTGCAAGAGTAGATAAAGGCTTAGCTACCAAACTCCAGGCTATGATTTTGTTGGCTCTTAGAAGATCCTAATGGATAATTTTAGAACAAAATATGGCAAGTCCAATTTGCCTTTTAGAATGTCCAATAGATTTCAAAATGCTCGAGGCATGACCTTAGATCAATTTGAAGATCTCTTTTAAATATTTCAAGTTCATTTTGAACTTATCATATTGTTCCATTAATCATCTGAGGCAGAAGTGTGACTACGCTGGTGCTTAGTGAAACTTAGGAATTTGATTATCCCAAGGATAGGATACTTGATTAGTCAATTAATGTTTCATTTAAAAGTTATGTGAGTGGGTGCCCCTAAGGCAAGTCTAGGTTATTTAAGATTATGGTGCCCACAATTAAGGTCAGGCTTGTAGTGTTTAAAGATGTCAATCACCAATTATGTTATCCTCTAAATCCTTTCAATTAAGTTTAGTCATTGAGCCTAGTTCACTACTAAGCCCTTACAAAACCTGATAGGTGAAATGGTGATTATAAAATTTTGATTTCAGTGATATGTATTCTTATCAAACGATCAAATCATCCTCAACATTGGGCTTAAGGCAAATAAATTATCATTTTCCTAGCTAAAATCAATCACTAACAATTATTTGATCTGTATTAACTTCCAAGTTATGAAGGTTAGGAGGATTATGATTTTGTTGATGTTGTGCAAGGGTGGTAAGTTTCTACCTTTTAACTCCATTATATTTCAATCGCCCAAACATGCTTATTAAGATCAAAATTGACCATTTTCCCTTGGTTAATGCTAAATTTTAATTAACGCACCAAAGTCTAAAATTACCACTTTGCCTTTGGGCCACTTCACCTCGTACCTCATTAAACACAACTCAAATGACTTTGAGTGTTTAGAGTGTTATATCCATGAGGTAACTATAATGTTTAGAGGAGAAGAATGAGGGATAGTTTACCAAAATTATTCTCATAATTTCCAAAATGGTCACTCTAACTTGAAAATTAGGGATAGAAGTATATAGATGCTCTCTAACCGTGGAAAAATCAAAGAACACCCCCTCTGTGATGAAGAATGAGCCCTAAAAGTTTCAATCCATAGTAAGCAATATTTAATCATGAAGAATTAAAATATCACAGAGGGTACTTAATTCATTTAAAAGCATCTATTTGCCAAATAATTTTAATTTTTATTCCACATTATTTTTCTCTATTCACCGAGCAAGATGGTTTTTTCCTTTTATTTTTATGATTTTTCTAGAGAAAGATATGAATTTTTATGTTTAGGAATTTAAAAGAATTAAAAAATCCCTATTTTTCTACTTATCCAGCGCGGCGCCAACTCATCCTACAGCAGCTCCGAACTCACACGTGGCACGCTCTCATTCAACGTCGCCATCCACTTCAACGGCCACGTGGCCCACAGTTCACACACCATCTGTTCATCTGTCTTGATCTCCTCTGTTGGTTGGACACACGCGCGATCGGACGACTCTCCGTTATCGTGCCAAAAAGACCTAGCCCGTAAGCCATTCACACTAAAACCTTAAGATCTTCATCTAGACTCAACCAAATTGCATGGGGTTTATTTCTAAACCTTCATCTACTCAAGACAAACACATTTATATGGTTAATCAAGTATGAAATCAAGTTACAAATGGAGAATCAAAATAAGCTTGGGCAAGGGGTGGAGCTCAATACCTTTGTCTGAGAGGGGAGGCCTCAATCGATGGTTGTGGTAGCTTTGATTGGATCCAACGAGCCTTCGGATGAAGTCTCAATCCCTGATGAATTGTTTAGGTATGATTTTGATCAAACTAGATTACAGGTGTCTGTCTAGAGCTAGGTTAGAGGCTGTTTGAGAGAGGGCTTTTGTGGGGAATCAACTCCTCTCACTTTGGGGATGGTGTGTACACATATAATTGAATTTTGGTGTAATGTGGTAGAGTGGAGAGATATGTCCTGGTTATAGGGCAAATTTCAGTGCAGAAATTGGCTCTAAGAGGTGGTTATCAATGGCTGAGACCAAGGGGATTGTACTTGAGATGGTTTGGAGAAGCTCTGGTGAGATTTTGGCAGGGTTTCCTTAAGGTTCCAAGCACTCCTCTCTTTGGCTCTGGAGAGCTTCATTTAAATCCATGGCTGCCTAATGGAGCTCAGGGCTAGGAATTGGGTGCTAAATCTTGCTGAGGTGGAGGGAAGAAAGGCTCTAATGGCCAATGGGAGTGAGCCAAGTTATGGAGGTTCAATTTTGGATTTTGGCCACTTGGGGCTTCCTTGGGCTAGTTGTTTCCAGTGGTTGGCAAGGGTATGGTCACTTCTTTGCTCAGGGAGGCCAGAGGTTGCTTAATGATGGTTAACTCCTAAGGGTAAGTGATGATGGAGGTGGTGTTTGAGTTTAGGCCAAATATGGGGTGAAATCCATTAAATCAAGGGACCATTTGTCGATAGCTCACCTTTGCTAGTTTAGTTGGTTTTAGTCTAATCCAAAGGGTGTACTTGTTGGGTGTAGTGTAATCAATTTGGTTGCTTAGGCATGGCTTAGTCAATTTTTAGTGAAGGGGTTCAATTTGGGTCAAAAGGCTAGAAGTTGTGTTTGGGCTAGGCTAGCCATGACATTGAGTTCAATTTATTGATCAACATGGTGAAAATGATTGTCATGAAGATTTTTGGTGAAGGATTGACATAATTTTAAGTTCAATTGGAAGCTCAATTTCAAAGCTTTTGGGATTTTGGTCAATTTCGGCATGTTGGACTAGACTTGGGACTAGGTTGGGGTAAGGTTGTACTAAGCCCAAATTTGTGGTTCAAAATGGTCTACATGAATATCATGAAGAGCTTTCAACATAAATTCGGTGTCGTTAGGGCATTCAATTTAGTGGAATTTGGAGACATAGCTAATTTGGAGCAAATTTGGGGATTTTGAATTTGAGTTAAAATTAAATGAAGTTAATGCCTCACAAAGGCTAATTAAATGTTCAATTTGGTGTGTAGGAGTGTTATGAAGAGTTTGGGATTCAAATTTTGGCAAATTGAGTAAGCTATGGGGTTCAATTATGTGAGATTAGGTCATAGAGCTAAAAGTGGGGGTTTTTATTTGGATCAAAATTAAGCTCAAAGAATGGGCCAATTAGGCTTGGATTTGGTTTATATTGATTGAATGAAAGATGAATTTGAGTTTAGAAATGAAATTAAGGGGAATTGGGGCCAAATTGATCCACATTTGAGGTGAATTTGGGGAAATTAGGTCTTTAAAAGGCAATTTCGAGGTTTTGGTCAAATTGGTCAAAATGGGTTCAATTAAAGGGTCCAAATTGATTTTAGAGACATTTGAAGTGATTTTAGAGGTTTTGGAAAAGTTTGGGGTGCCTAGGGTATTTTTGTAATTTTGGCAAACTTGGGGGTATTTTGGTAATTTTATGATTTTTTGGTGGATTTGGGCAATTTGGGTATTTTCAAATGTTTTGAGATGTTTTTTTAATAATTTTGAGTATTTTGGGTGAATTTGAGGATTTTGACCAAATTTAGGGTTTCAAGAGCATTTGGGTAATTTGGGTGGATTTAGGGGCAAAAGGCCAAGTTGGACATTTTTTGTAGAATTAGGGCACCAACCTCCTTGTATGAGTTATAAACCAATGAGATCCCCATTTGGGTCCTCTATGTACTGGTCTTAGCTAAACCCATGCCTAGGGTCAATGGGTCTAGTGGACCATCTACATGAGCCCCCCAAAAGATCAGGGACCAAAGTAAACAATTTTGGGTTTAGGGTTGTGAGTGATTGTGGGTGATAGTTAGTGCATGTGAGTGGATTAGCTCCAAACCAACACCCAGAGTTGACCGTAAGGTCAAGCAGTCTTAAATGGATCCTCCTTGAGATCCCCCATATTGACCCCACCTACTAAGTGCTAGAGGTTAGGACCAATATGTGGAACTTCAAGTTGAGCAAAAAAGGAGTTTTGAATTTATAATGGTGAAGGTTCCTTTCTAGCTTTCTAGGAATAGTTAACAGAAAAGTCCTATGGTTAGACCCTAGGATACTAAATAAGGAAAAAAAAACCTCAACCAAAAGTGAGGTCAACAAATGGACCCCAATAGGTGTGGTGTGCTGGGCAAGCACACTGCGCTTATTGGCGTTGACCGATAAGATCAACAAAACCAATACAGACTCCTAAGTCAACAGACATAGAAAGAGTGTAGAATTTTAGTGCTAGTTGTTCCTACTAGGGAATTAGCAACTGCATATCTAATTCAAATCAAGGAGTAGGAACTCTCGCTGGGGATTGGAGAGTATGTTTGAAATTATCAAGCTTTGGGTTTTTTAGAGGAGGGGAGTTGGTATTTAAGTATTGAATCTGAGGTTGGAATTGAAGTTTAGGCAACAATTCCAACAAGGGAGAGTCAGAATTTAGGTACCGCCCTCAAAAGGTGGGAATCAGAATTTAGATACTAACCCTGAAATTAGAATTGTAATTTAGATATCAATTCCAAAAGAGAGAGAGAGAGTTGGAATTTAGGTACCGATCTCAACAGGTAGGAATCAAAATTTAGGTATTGATCTGGGGATGAGAATTGAAATTTAGGTATCAATTTCAACAAGGGGGAGTCAGAATTTAGGTACCGATCTTAAAGGAGGGAATCATAATTTAGGTACTGACCCTGAAATGAGAATTGACATTTAGGTATCAATTCCAAATAAGCGAGAGAGTCATAATTTAGGTACTAATCTCAAAAGGTAGGAATCAGAAGTTAGGCACTAATTTTCAAATGAGAATTGAAATTTAAGGATCAATCTCAAAAAGAGAATCGAAAGTTAGGGACCGACCTTGAATAAAGGGAATCAGAATTTAGGTACTGATTCTGAAATAAGAATTGAAATTTAAGGATGAATTTCAAAAAAAGAATCAGAACTTATGGACTGACCTTGAAATAAGGGAATCAGAATTTAGGAGCTGATTCTGAAATGAGAATTGAAGTTTAAGGATCAATCTCAAAAGAGACTAACCTCGAAAGGAGGGAATCAGAAGTTAGGGACTAATTTTGAAATGAAAATTGAAATTTAAGGAAGAATTATAAAAAGAGAATTAAAAGTTAGGGAACGACCTTGAAAGAAGGGAATCAGAATTTAGGTATTGATTCTGAAATGAGAATTGAAGTTTAGGGATCAATTTCAAAAGAGAATCAGCAGTTAAGGACTGACCTCAAAAGGAGGGAATCAAAATTTAGGGACTGATTCTGAAATGAGAATTGAAATTTAAGGATCAGTCACAAAAGGAGAATCAAAAGTTAGGGACTGACCTCGAAAGGAGAAAATCAAAATTTAGGTACTGATTCTGAAATGAGAATTGAAATTTAGGAATCAATCTCAAAAGGAGAATCAGAAGTTAGGGACAGACCTTGAAAGGAGTGAATCATAATTTAGGGACTCATTTCGAAATGAGAATTGAAATTTAAGGATCAATCTCAAAAAGAGAATCAAAAGTTAGGGACCGACTTCGAAGGAAGGGAATCATAATTAGGGTACTGACTCCGAAATGAGAATTGAAATTTAAAGATCAATCTCAAAAAGAGAATCGAAAGTTAGGGACCGACCTTAAAAGGAGGGAATCGGAAGTTAGGGACTGATATCGAAATGAGAATAGAAATTTAAGGATCAATATAAAAAGAGAATCGACAGTTAGGGACCGACTTTGAAAGGAGGGAATAAGAATTTAGGGATTTATTCCAAACTGAGAATTGAAATTTAAAGATCAATCTTAAAAAGAGAATCAGAAGTTAGGGACCGACCTCAAAAAGAGGGAATCAGGAGTTAGGCACTAATCACGAAATAACAATTGAAATTTAAGGATCAATCTCAAAAAAGAATCGGTAATTAGGGACCATCCTCGAAAGGAGGGAATCAGAATTTAGGTACTGATTCTGAAATGAGAATTGAAATTTAAGAATCAATCTCAAAAAGAGAATCGAAAGTTAGGGACCGACTTCAAAAGCAGGGAATCAGAATTTAGGTACTAATTCCAGAATGAGAATTGAAATTTAAGGATCAATCTCAAAAAGAGAATCAGAAGTTAGGGACCAAACTTCAAAAGGAGGGAATCAGAAGTTAGAGATTGATCCCGAAATGAGAATTGAAATTTAGCAAAAAACTTATGGTATTGAATCCATATATATGTGTCATGTAATAATGTTGGCATTAGTGAAGAAGATATGTGAAATTTTGTGAGATTTAGTGCAGGCAAGGACGGTCATGCTGCTCGAGCAAAGAGTAAGCAACGTTGAAATTGAGAGAATCAACTCAACAAATTTATTTTCTTTTCTTGTTGTTTTTATTACACTTAATTATCAAAATATGATTTCAAATTTTATTAATTAATAATTTTTTTGGTTAATTTTTTTAAATGAGTTTTCTTTTTTATCATTATTAAGTTTTTATCATTTTGTTCTTTGTTCATTGTAGTTCAGAACTAACGTATGGTTATGTGGCTCTTTATCCATCGCATAAAAGGAAAATTAAACAAATAGACAAAATTCTGAAACAGATTTCATTAATTTGCTCTAACATGTATTAAAGATTGAGTACATGCCAAAGCCTCAAAAGATACAATATGTTGAACGCATCAAGAGTACATCTGAAAATATCTCATGCTAGGTACATATTAAAAGCTAAGCATATCTGGTGCATATATCATCATATTTGTTGTGTCGAAATGCATTACAAAAAGGAATCCCCTAAATGCTCATCTCTGGTGGGGTGAGCTCCCAATTGAGCTGACCAGCTAAGTCATGCTCTATGATAAGAGCTCCCTTTGCATGTGCCTAGATGTACAACCCTCTCATAGCTCGTAAGGCAGTAGCTCTTCCAACTCCAGGTCAGACCAAAATTCGTAGGGCATTTTGCTGTCATACATTCTTTGGAAAGTTACAGACACCCTACGGTTTTGTACCACTGGAATGTAGTGTTTGGTGATGTATGCTCCATTTCCTTTAAGAACCAACACTGAACCCACTGGTATTGGAATCTCCACGGATCCTCTGAACTTGCTGGGGCCAATGACATCTATTTCTTTCCCGAATAAATTGTTGTTTCTGCTCATGAAAGAGACAGTGCAAAAGGTCTAACAAAATCATGATGGTCTATATGTGGGGGAATGCAATCGCCTTCATCATATATATATTGATGATATAGCTGTTGGGAATATAATCAGCTGGAAGTATGCTCCACCGGACCATTCTCTTGATCATCCATTTTATCATGGGAGATAACGGCTCCACCTCATCGTGTCTCAAAATCCCTGGGGGATTTCCTTGTTTGTCCTTAGTGAAGTTGTAACAGCAGCCACATTGTATGGTTATCCTACCCTTTACACGCATCCATTTATGTGGCTCAGAATAGGTTCTTTCAATCAGAAGGCTTGCTCAATCCCTATCTCCTAAATCAAAGATGCAGTCGATAATGCTTCTTTCGTCGCTTTTGAAGAAGGCTCTGGTGTACAACTTCAAGCTTTCTAGTATATTGATGAATCTTCCCTAAACTTCTTCATAGAATTCGAACTCTTTTTTCTTTACTTTAATCAATTTATCAAATTCTTCCATGGTGATCAATGGAGGTTGTCAAGGGCACTCCCTCATTTAACTATTAGCGGTAATCCATGTTGGTGTTATCTATGTATCCATCGGAATATATAACTCCTCCATCGGGTGATCTGTGCTCTGAAATCCATTATTGGTGGATGTGTACTCTTCCAAAGTACCGTAACACTCTAGGTGGAGGACTTTACAGTCCGGGCATTCCACAAACGGCCTGTACCTGGTGTCCGTGTAGGAATCTCAACGTTACATGTCGAGCAACCCTTACAAAGATCATCTGAAGCTCCTGGTATCTCCGGCTCTATAGCGAACTCAGACTCATCCCCCGTGGTAGGAAATCTGGAAGATGTCTCTCTCATGTCTGGATCGTAGATTTTTGCCTCAGGAATAGGGGTAAGCAAGTTTTCTGCCTCCTTTTGGTGTCTTTTTTCTTCGCACATGAAAGCTCTACATTTTTTATGATTGGCATTTTTACGTTGAGTTCTTCACTGCGGTGCTTCTGGTAGTCTTTCATCATTAGCAGTGATTAGGCCACGGGTTGGTGCAATTATCATAAACGGCAGGCAACTAGTCCCCTCCATCGGATCTTGCCGTATTATCACATTTTTCCCCTTTAGTGAAGAGTTCTCCCTGGTGTTGATCTTTATTAGTGATTGTAGTCCTTGTTTTTTTCTGACATCCAACCACAGCCATTAGGGGACCCTCAAAGTCCATGTTAACTTGAATGAAGTTCATATCGAAGTCTATGGTGCCACCCTAAGGTACCATTTCCTCGTTAAGTGTGAGGTTCCAGCCATCTTTAAAAACAAAAATCAGCCTCTGTCCTAACATTATCTCTACATACGACAGAAAAAACAACAGGAACAAGAACAAAACAAAATGATTGTTAAACAAAATTTTATGTTATATTGGTGAGAAGATCATTTATTTACATGTATATAATTTTTGTTTAATTTAGTAAAATATCAAACTTTTAAAGGTAGAGAAGAGAAAATTGAAGTATGTAAATTCAAAATTTTTCATTTATTTGAGGTTCATTTTATTGAAAAAAAAAATTGGACTTGGTCACAGACATTTGGCCAAATAAATAACTCTAGAACAATCAAAATTTTAAAATTTCAATACAACTGATGTAAAGTAGCAAAGTATGTCTTCAAGTATCGTCCGCTAATTGGCAACATGGGCCTCTCGCATTGAAAATCTACTAGCTGGTAGGCTCCTCATTTGTAGACCTTTTCTACAAAAAATGGTCCCTCCCAGGTTGGCTCAAATTTTCCACCTATCTAGTGGCGTGCAAGAACACGCCTTTTGAGCACAAGTACGATATCACCAAGTATCATCTTTGCTTGGTAAAGCTCCAAATGTTGTTGTGCTTCTAGCTGTTTTCCTTCAAGACTTTCCAACTTTTCAAGTTTAAATTTTGCACTTTCTTATGTTGTAAGTTGATTAGCGACATCGACTCTGAGAGATGGTGTCTGAACTTCTAGTGGTTGTACGGTCTCGGACACATACACAAGCATGTAGGTGTACACTGATGTCAGCGCAATTTTGAGTTGGAGGGGAGTTTCCCATAAGAAGTTGTCGGCCACCGAAATTGAAATCCCGTCACCCGCTTCGGAAGGACGTTGAAGTATGAAATCAAACTGACCTCATATTTTTCATATTTTAAAATGAAAGAGCACTGTACCTCAAATCCTGTATCTATCGTGAAGGATAAATGCAAGACTTGGGGATGAGGTTCAATCAAATAAGCTAAGGAAAGTATGACGTCCATTTCGTCTGCGAAACCTTTGTATTTGTCGGCAAGTTCCCCTATTTAATATAAAGGATTAAATAGGGTTTATATTAAGCTGGGTTCAGACATGCTTCCTATAAGGGCAAGCCCCTATAGTTAATTACATCCTAAATGACCAAAGTCACCTAAGAAGACTTTCGATAAAAATCAAGAAATATTATCTTCAAGGAATTTCAAAGGGTAGGGCTCTTCAACGAAATTGGACGTAGAGGTGTGAAAGGGGATTGGTTCAAATTTGGAATATTTTATTGTAGAATCCAAGGGGAGAAGAACTAGGGGATGTCATGGATCTAGAGGAGAACCTCGATGACTTTCCAAGCTATCCTAATGTTTGGCTTCAGTTTTGAGGAGAAATATTTAGGTGTTTCATCTTGCCAATTTTATCAGTTAGGGCTTACATTCGTGTGAAATGATCACACAAATAGCCCGTAAGATGTGAGGATTTAGGTCGTGACAAACGACAACCTCGGAATCCTAAGACGAGTTAGGGCTTCTATTATATAGTAGGGCTATGCAAAGGCCTAACGATAAGGTGAGGATTTACGTTGCATAAGCAAGCAAACTTGAAGTCCTATGGCTTTGTTGTTTTAAGTCTAAGGAAGGAAGATTGGTTTAGCTGGGGAAGACAGGTTTTGCTGTTGAAGATGGTCGTGGTGCTCACTATGCTAGCTCCAAGCTCCTTGCCGCGATAAGTTTGAGTTATCTATTGTGTTAAGTTATAATATCAAATCAGGTGGCCCTATGGTTGATATTCTTAAAATTTTATGAGGGCA
>NEWO01000806.1:265138-276697 GCA_003013225.1 Phalaenopsis aphrodite
TGGTAGAGGCTCTGTGGAAGGGGGGTTTGATAGGGCTTTAACTTCTTTCACTATTGTGAAGGTGTTGGTGACATTAATTTATGTTTGATGGACTGTGGAGGTGTATTGGGCTCTGTCCTGGTTTCCGACAAGATTTCAAGCTCAAAATTGAGCTTCGACAATAGGAATGGGTGAGGGAAAATGGTTGGAATGCTCTGAGAGGACCTTAGGGAAGCTCTGTGTGAAGTTTGGAGAGGCATCTCTAATGAAATTTCAGCACTTAGTTTAACGGCCATGGAGGTGGCCTTTTATAAAAATGGGGTTATGGTGGTTGTCATGACCAATTAGGAGGTGTAATGTGGTGCTTAGGTGGAGGGCAGAGGAGCTCCATAGTTTGATTTGGATGAGCTGGCCTCTAGGTTTGATTTGGGTGAGGTACCATGAGGGTGGCTCTCAGTTTTGGGCTTTTCCGGCCACTATGCTGGCCGGCCGGCCAGGGGGAGGTGGCTAGGGGCTCAGGGAACCCAGAGGAATCCATCACAACAATTTAATGCAAATGTGCTTTGATTTGGCAAAGATATCTTAAGCACATGCATTTCTGGAAATAAGATCCCTTAATTTGGGGGACCTTTGGTCCATGGATTGATTTAGGTGATTTCATGGTGTTTGGACTTGTCACTAAGTCCAAATAATGGCTGTGGTGGAGTTAATTTGGTGGCTTTAGGGTGGTTAGGTCACATTTAGTGCATGGGTCCAAGTGGGTGCAAATGACAAATACTTGGTTTTGGGCTAGGTTATCCATGTCAATTGGCCCAAATAATTCTTTTATTTGGTGTATATGATCATAAGGAACAACTTTGGTGAAGGATGGAAGTGGTTTTGAGTCCAATTGAAGGGTCAATTTGAGGGAATTTTGAACTTTAATCAATTTTGTCATGTTGGGCTAGGCTTGGGTCTAGCTTGGGTTATCCTTGGTCTAAGTCCAAATTTATTGTTATAAATGGTCAATAGAGACCTCATGCATAGTTTTCAACATGAATTGGATGTCAATTTGGAGGTTAAGGCAATCAATTGGGTGGAATTTGGGGACTTAGCCAATTTGGGGCTAAATTTGGGAATTTTGGATTTAGGCCAAAATCAAATAGATTTGAGGCTTCACCAAGGTCAATTGATGGTTGATCTTTATGTATAGGAATGTTATAAGGATTTTTCAACATTAATTGAGGCCAATTGACTAGGCTATGAGTTCAATTTGGTGAGATTAGGTCATATGGTCAAAATTAGGGTTTTGACCCAAATCAAAATTGGGCTCAAATCATGGAACAATTTAGCTTTTATTTGGTTTAGTTTGGTCATATCAAAGTTTAATTTGAGCTTAGGATTGGAATTGGGGTCAATTCAGATCAAATTGATGGACATTTGAATCAGGTTTGGGAAAATTTGGGCCCTTAAAGGCAAATTTGGGGGTTTTGGTTAAAGATGGTCAAATTAGCTAAATTGGATCATGTCGTAGTTGAGAGAAATGAAATTGGGAATACTTGGGACTTATTGGGATTTTTTGGGAATTTTGGGAATTTTTTGGATTTTGAGCTAAGGAGGGGTATTTTGGTAATTTGGAGGTGTTTTAGGGGTAAAAGGCCAAGATGGGTATTTTGGTAGAGTTGATGTACCAATCATCACCAACAAGCCATGGACCAATGGAAATCCCATTTTGGGTCCTCTATGTAGTGGTTCTAGCTAAATCATAGCCCTAGGGCTAGTAGGTTTAGGGGATCATCTACATGAGTATCTCAAAAAGTTCAAGGGATATAGGCTAGAAATTTGAGTTCAGGGTTGTGAATGATTGTGGGTGTATATGAGTGTAGTGAGTGTAGTGAGTGCCTTAGCTCCAGACCAACACCTAGGGTTAACCCTAAGGTCCAGCAGTCCTAAGGGTGACTCATCTTGAGTTTCCCCCATAATGACCCCACCTACTAAGTACTTAGAGGTTGAGACCAACATATGGAACTTCAGTTTGAGTAAAGAAGAGGGTATAATCTCTAATGGTGAGGGTGTCTTTCCTAGTTTTCTAAGAATAGTTAACAGGAAAAGTCCTATGGCTAAACCCTAGGCTACTAAAAAGGAAAACTAAACCTCAACCAAAATTGAGGTCAATAACTGAGTGAGAGTCCTGAACGTTGTCTGGTAGGCGCACAAAGCTTCTATCAAACTGTTGTGCCAATTTATTTTGTTTTCACTCAGTTTCTTCTTCAAAATCTATACCAGTGTCTTGTTGAAGGTCTCGGCTAATCCATTTGCTCTAGGTTAGTAAACTGCAAAATACCTCTAATCTATCCCGTGTTGTTTCATGAAATTATTGATTTTTGTGCTTTTAAAGGTTATCCCATTGTCAGAGATTATTCTGCATAGAACTCCAAAATGGTAGACAACATGGCTTTTAAAAATTTGAAGGATATATTGTGTTGTAACCTCTCGTAACGGCACTGCCTCTGCCCATCTAGAAAAGTAAGTTGTAGAAACAAGTATAAATCTATGTCCTTTAGAGGATGGAGGGTCTATAATACCTATTATATATGTGCCCAAACACTCGAATGGCCACAAATCAAGGGTTGGATATAGCACATTTGGAGGTTGGTGCATGACCACCCCATGCACTTGGCACTGGTGACATCTCGTGGTTGTATCTATGCAATCGAACATCATTGTCAGCCAGCAATATCCGAGTCTCTTGATCTTCATTTTCACTTTTGACTCTGACTGGTGAGCCCCACCCAATCTGGCATGTACTTCCTTAACAACATTTTCAGCTTATGCTTTGCTCAGACATCGCAGCCACATCTGGCCGAATGATCTTCTGTAGAGGACATCACCCACTATGGCATTCAACATAGCCCTTCTTCCCCAAGTGACCTAACCCATAAGTCTTTCACACTAAAACCTTAAGATCTTCATCTAGACTCAAATAAATCACTTTGAGTTTGTTTCTAAACCTTCCTCTACTCTAGAAGAACTCATCTATATGGTTAATCAAGTATGAAATCAAGCAGTTACAAATGGAGATTCGAGCTCAATACCTTTGTCTGAGAGGGGAGCCTCAATAAAATGGTTGTGGTAGCTTTTATTGGACCCAAAAAACCTCCGAATGAAGTCTCAAGCCCTGGTGAAATGTCTAGGTATGATTTTGATCAAACTCGATTTCAGTTCTTGGTCTAGAACTAAGAGGTTGTTTGAGAGAGGGGTTTTGTGGGGAATCAATTCCTCTCACTGTGGAGATGGTGTGCGCACAATTAATTGAAGTTTGGTGCATTGTGGTGGAGTCGAGAGATTTATCCTAGTTTTAGAGTAAATTTTAGTGAAGAAATTGGCTCTAAGCGGTGACTATCAATGGCTGAGAGCAAGGGGTTGCACTTGGGATGGTTTGTAGAAGCTCTGGTGATATTTTGGCAGTGTTTCCTTAAGGTTCCAAGTACTCCTCTCTTTGGCCATGGAGAGCTCCATTTAAATCCATGGCTTCCTGGTGGAGCTCAGGGCTAGGATTGGGTGCTAAAGCTTGCTGAGGTGTAGGGAAGAAAGGCTCTAATGGCCGAAGGTAGTGAGCCAAGTCAGGGAGGTTCAATTTTGGGTTTTTTCCACTTGTCGATCCCTTGGGTTGTCTGTTTTCAGTGTCAAAGGAGGTGGCTAGCAAAGGGTATGGTCACTTCTTGTCTCATGGAGGCTAGAGGGTGCTTAATGATGGTTAACTTCTAAGGGTAAGTGATCAAGGAGGAGATATTTGAGTTTAGGCCAAATATGGAGTGACATTTCTTAAATCAAGGGACCATTGTTCCATAGCTCACCTTGGCTAGTTTAGATTGGTTTAGCCTGGTCCAAAGGGTGTACTTGGTGGTTGTGGTGTAATCAATTTGGTGGCTTAGGCATGGCTTAGTTAATTTTTAGTGAAGGGGTCAATCTGGGTCAAATGACTAGAAGTTGGGTTTGGGTTAGGCTAGTCATGACATTGAGTTCAATTGATTGATCAATATGGTGTAAATGATTGTCATGAAGATTTTTGGTGAAGGATTGAAGTAATTTTAAGTTCAATTAGAAGCTCAATTTAAAAGATTTTGGGATTTTGGTCAATTTGGGCATGTTGGACTAGACTTGGGTCTAAGTTGGGCTAAGATTGGACTAAGCCCAAATTTGTGGTTCAAAATGGTCTATAGGAATATCATGATTACTTTTTAACATAAATTGGTTGTCAGTTTTGTGGTTAGGGCATTCAATTTGGTGGAATTTGGAGACAGCCAATTTGGGGATTTTGAATTTAGGTTAAATTTAAATAAAATTTATGCTTCACCAAGGCCAATTGAAAGTTAAATTTGGTTTTTAGGAGTGTTTTAAATAGTTTAAGATTCAAATTGTAGCAAATTTAGTAGGTTGTGCAGTTCAATTAGGTGAGATTAGGTCATAAGAAAAAAATTTAGGGTTTTGATTTGGATCAAAATTGAGCTCAAAGCATGGGCTAATTAGGCTTGGATTTGGTTTATATTTATTGAATGAAATATTAATTTGAGTTTAGAATTAAAATTGATGGGAATTGGGGCCAAATTGATGGACATTCGAGGTGAATTTGGGGAAATTGGGCATTTAAAAGCAATTTGGGGGTTTTGGTCAAAATGGTCATATTGGTTAAATTGGGTTCAATTAAAGGGTCCATATTGGTTTTGGAGTCATTTGAAGTGATTTTGGATGTTTTGGGAAAGTTTGGGGTGCCAAGGGTATTTTTGTAATTTTGACAAACTTGGGGATATTTTGGTAATTTTAGAATTTTTGGGTGGATTTGGGCATTTGGGGTATTTTTAAATATTTTGAGATGGGTTTTGATTAATTTTGGATATTTTGGGTTTTGAGAATTTTGACTAAATTTAGGGTTTCAAGGATATTTGGGTGGATTTAGGGGCAAAGGCCAAGTTGGACATTTTTGGTAGAATTGAGGTGCCAACCACCATGTATGAGCTATGGGCCAATGAAATCCCCATTTGGGTGCTTTATGTACTGGTCTTAGCTAAACCCTAGCATCGGGACAATGGGTCTAGGGAACCATCTACATGAGCCACCTAACATATCAAGGGATCAAAGTCAATAATTTTGGGTTTAGGGTTGTGAGTGATTGTGGGTGATAGTGAGTGCAGGTGAATGGACTAGCTCTAATCCAACACCCAAAGTTGACCCTAAGGTCAAGTAGTCTCACAGGGACCTTCTTTGACATCCCCCATATTGACCCCACCTACTAAGTGCTAGAGGTTAGGACTAATATGTGGAACTTCAAGTTGAGCAAAGAGGAGTTTAGAATTTCTAATGGTGAGGGTTTCTTTCTAGTTTTCTAGGAGTAGTCAACAAGAAAGTACTATGGCTAGACCCTAGGCTACTAAAGAGGGAAAACTAAACCTCAACCGAAAGTGAGGTCAACATTGGCGCATTATGTGCCAATTTACAAAGTGTTGGTGCATGATGCACCAAAGACCCAAACACGCCAGATCGCCTAAAATACCGTGAAATCACACGGACAAGCTTTATTTTCATTGCTTGGGTCGTCTCCTACCTCTAAACCCTTTCCTAGGGCTTCTTATTAAGGAGAGTAGAGAAGATTTTGGAGGCCAAAAATCATAGATTTCATCTTCTCTTGGTAAGAGCTTCACTTTAACTTAAANTCCCAAGATAAGGTTTTTTTTATGAGAAAATTATTAGAAGTTTCCCTAAGTCAAAGAAATACTTAGGCAAATTTCATGGTCTTTTGAATTAATTTATTATAATTAATTTAATGAAAAAAATAAGGAAAATCCACTTTTAAGCCTTAAAATTTTGTTTTTAACTTAGGAAAAATTAGGAAAAATAAAATGAATGAGTCCCAAAGGGATCAAAGAACAATTTGGCACATTTTAAAATATTTTGGCATTTTTGGGATTTCTAATTATTTTAATTATTTTAATTATTTTAAATTCAAAATAAGGCTTAAAAATCAAGTATTTTACCAAAAATAACTTGTATTTTTTCTATGTGCCCCTAATCACAAGAACCCAGAAAACCACTTTTCATAATTTTTCCAAGTGTATTTAATTTATTGTAATAAAGTTTGTACAAAAATACAAGGTTCCTTTGAAAAGCCATTTGAATACCTGAATTCAATCAAAAAATTTTCAAATTCTTACAATGAATAAACATGATTTTTATGAACAATATAATATTCATTTTGACAATTTTTATAAGTATTTAATTTACATAAATTAATACGAGATATTTTCATTTAATTAAATATAGAAATTTGTAAGGTAATCTTAAGCATCAAAATATTTTTCCTAGACTTCTCTGACCACAAGACACCCCCTCTGTGATGAAGAATGAACTCTAAAAGTTTTAAGCCATGATGAGCAATATTTAATTATGGAGAACTAAAATACCCCAAAGGGTATTTAATTTCTTACAAATTATATTTTTGCCAAATAATTTTATTTTTTATTCCACATTATTCTACTCTATTTGCTAAGCAAGAAGGTATTTTTCTTTTATTTTTATGATTTTTCTAGAGAATGATAGGTTTTCTAAGTTTAGGCCTTTAAAATAATTGAAAAATCTCTATTTTTCTACTTATCCAGCGCAACGCTAACTCATCTTACGACGACTCTGAATTCACACGTAGCGCACTCTCATTTGATGTTGCCATCCACTTCAGCTGCCATGCGGCCCGTGGTTCATGCACTATCAGCTCGTCCGGCTTGATCTCCTTCGTTGGTTGGATATACACGCGATCGGCGACTCTCCATCATCTTCCCCAAGTGACCTAACCCATAAGTCTTTCACACTAAAACCTTAAGATCTTCATCTAGACTCAAATAAATCACTTTGAGTTTGTTTCTAAACCTTCCTCTACTCTAGAAGAACTCATCTATATGGTTAATCAAGTATGAAATCAAGCAGTTACAAATGGAGATTCGAGCTCAATACCTTTGTCTGAGAGGGGAGCCTCAATAAAATGGTTGTGGTAGCTTTTATTGGACCCAAAAAACCTCCGAATGAAGTCTCAAGCCCTGGTGAAATGTCTAGGTATGATTTTGATCAAACTCGATTTCAGTTCTTGGTCTAGAACTAAGAGGTTGTTTGAGAGAGGGGTTTTGTGGGGAATCAATTCCTCTCACTGTGGAGATGGTGTGCGCACAATTAATTGAAGTTTGGTGCATTGTGGTGGAGTCGAGAGATTTATCCTAGTTTTAGAGTAAATTTTAGTGAAGAAATTGGCTCTAAGCGGTGACTATCAATGGCTGAGAGCAAGGGGTTGCACTTGGGATGGTTTGTAGAAGCTCTGGTGATATTTTGGCAGTGTTTCCTTAAGGTTCCAAGTACTCCTCTCTTTGGCCATGGAGAGCTCCATTTAAATCCATGGCTTCCTGGTGGAGCTCAGGGCTAGGATTGGGTGCTAAAGCTTGCTGAGGTGTAGGGAAGAAAGGCTCTAATGGCCGAAGGTAGTGAGCCAAGTCAGGGAGGTTCAATTTTGGGTTTTTTCCACTTGTCGATCCCTTGGGTTGTCTGTTTTCAGTGTCAAAGGAGGTGGCTAGCAAAGGGTATGGTCACTTCTTGTCTCATGGAGGCTAGAGGGTGCTTAATGATGGTTAACTTCTAAGGGTAAGTGATCAAGGAGGAGATATTTGAGTTTAGGCCAAATATGGAGTGACATTTCTTAAATCAAGGGACCATTGTTCCATAGCTCACCTTGGCTAGTTTAGATTGGTTTAGCCTGGTCCAAAGGGTGTACTTGGTGGTTGTGGTGTAATCAATTTGGTGGCTTAGGCATGGCTTAGTTAATTTTTAGTGAAGGGGTCAATCTGGGTCAAATGACTAGAAGTTGGGTTTGGGTTAGGCTAGTCATGACATTGAGTTCAATTGATTGATCAATATGGTGTAAATGATTGTCATGAAGATTTTTGGTGAAGGATTGAAGTAATTTTAAGTTCAATTAGAAGCTCAATTTAAAAGATTTTGGGATTTTGGTCAATTTGGGCATGTTGGACTAGACTTGGGTCTAAGTTGGGCTAAGATTGGACTAAGCCCAAATTTGTGGTTCAAAATGGTCTATAGGAATATCATGATTACTTTTTAACATAAATTGGTTGTCAGTTTTGTGGTTAGGGCATTCAATTTGGTGGAATTTGGAGACAGCCAATTTGGGGATTTTGAATTTAGGTTAAATTTAAATAAAATTTATGCTTCACCAAGGCCAATTGAAAGTTAAATTTGGTTTTTAGGAGTGTTTTAAATAGTTTAAGATTCAAATTGTAGCAAATTTAGTAGGTTGTGCAGTTCAATTAGGTGAGATTAGGTCATAAGAAAAAAATTTAGGGTTTTGATTTGGATCAAAATTGAGCTCAAAGCATGGGCTAATTAGGCTTGGATTTGGTTTATATTTATTGAATGAAATATTAATTTGAGTTTAGAATTAAAATTGATGGGAATTGGGGCCAAATTGATGGACATTCGAGGTGAATTTGGGGAAATTGGGCATTTAAAAGCAATTTGGGGGTTTTGGTCAAAATGGTCATATTGGTTAAATTGGGTTCAATTAAAGGGTCCATATTGGTTTTGGAGTCATTTGAAGTGATTTTGGATGTTTTGGGAAAGTTTGGGGTGCCAAGGGTATTTTTGTAATTTTGACAAACTTGGGGATATTTTGGTAATTTTAGAATTTTTGGGTGGATTTGGGCATTTGGGGTATTTTTAAATATTTTGAGATGGGTTTTGATTAATTTTGGATATTTTGGGTTTTGAGAATTTTGACTAAATTTAGGGTTTCAAGGATATTTGGGTGGATTTAGGGGCAAAGGCCAAGTTGGACATTTTTGGTAGAATTGAGGTGCCAACCACCATGTATGAGCTATGGGCCAATGAAATCCCCATTTGGGTGCTTTATGTACTGGTCTTAGCTAAACCCTAGCATCGGGACAATGGGTCTAGGGAACCATCTACATGAGCCACCTAACATATCAAGGGATCAAAGTCAATAATTTTGGGTTTAGGGTTGTGAGTGATTGTGGGTGATAGTGAGTGCAGGTGAATGGACTAGCTCTAATCCAACACCCAAAGTTGACCCTAAGGTCAAGTAGTCTCACAGGGACCTTCTTTGACATCCCCCATATTGACCCCACCTACTAAGTGCTAGAGGTTAGGACTAATATGTGGAACTTCAAGTTGAGCAAAGAGGAGTTTAGAATTTCTAATGGTGAGGGTTTCTTTCTAGTTTTCTAGGAGTAGTCAACAAGAAAGTACTATGGCTAGACCCTAGGCTACTAAAGAGGGAAAACTAAACCTCAACCGAAAGTGAGGTCAACATTGGCGCATTATGTGCCAATTTACAAAGTGTTGGTGCATGATGCACCAAAGACCCAAACACGCCAGATCGCCTAAAATACCGTGAAATCACACGGACAAGCTTTATTTTCATTGCTTGGGTCGTCTCCTACCTCTAAACCCTTTCCTAGGGCTTCTTATTAAGGAGAGTAGAGAAGATTTTGGAGGCCAAAAATCATAGATTTCATCTTCTCTTGGTAAGAGCTTCACTTTAACTTAAAAATTTTTATTTTCACCATGAATTTTTCCTACATTATGGAAGATCCAAATTTTAGAATTTTTTATGAAAAAGCTTGAAGAAAACTCATGGCAAAAAGTTTCTTACCAAATAATCTTACTTGAGGAGTTAGATTTTTTATTAGTAATTTTTTTGAAATTTATTTGGATTTTTGTAGAGTTTCCAATGGCTCTCAGATTTAAGAAGGGAAAGACATCCAAGGATTTTGATTCACGAAGATTCATTAACTTCAAGGCCCAACATAGTTACAATACACAAATGGAGACCAGAGATTGATCCAAGAAGGGCATTTGCGAACCCATGTGGCAAGATTGAAAGGTTGATCCTTGCCAGAAATTGGGAAATATTCTTCTACTTCACTGCAATAATGATTGTCCCAATGATTCAGGAGTTTTTTTCCAACTTGAGGTCACTGCTGGTGACCACATACTGGTTAGAGGTAAACAAGTGTAATTTACTACTGGTTGGATCAATACTTTTTATAGGCTGAGAAATGTATTTTTTGATGAATATGTTGCATTCATGATTACTGATTCATCACTGGATGAAGTTCTTGGCTTTTTGACTGATGGAAGAGGAGAGTGGAAGATTAAGAATAACAAGATAGTTAAATTCCTCGCTTCCATATTGACTAGCCAGTCAAGGGTATGACATCACTTTATTTCTGCTAGATTATTGCCAATGAATCATCTTGTTGATGTTACGAAAGATAGAGCTGTGTTAAGCTATTGCATTCAAAACATGAATGCAATAGATGTTGGTGCACTTATAGTTCATCATGCTCGAAGTATAACTGGTAGTTCTACAACTAGTAGTTGGGGATACCCTGCTCTAATTTTCACTTTATGTGAACAATCAAGAGTAGAGTCCCATAGAATTGAAGAAAGATTATAACCACAAAATCCTATTGGGAGGCATATGATTCAAAGAGTTGAATCATTTGTTGAATCTAAAGGGGAAGAAGGGATAGACCATCTACATCAATTGCAGAGGCACCTACTTCTCACCCTGCATCATTAGAAAATATTATGGGCCAACTCATGATTGAACAAATTGACATAATTAATATTCAGGATCAGTTATGAGAGATTAGGGCAAAAAATGCTTACAATGATGATTATCACAGAGGAGAGTTCAACAAGATATTGATTTTGAGAATGTTATGGTAAGACATCTTAGGGGAAAGCCCAATGTGGAATTTCGTCCTTGTCCTAGTTTCATTCCCTATGCTCCTATTTGGGATGAAGATAAAGAAGAAAAAGAAGATGATGATGATGATGAGGAGGAAGGAGATGAAAACTGATACTTTTATGAGTCTAGTGTAGTTTGTTTTTATGTTTATTTGTTATTTGTGATTGAAATGCATTGTATTTTCATTTGAGAACTGTTGTAGTAAAAATTTTCATGTTGTGTTGTGGACATAATTGTAATAGTAACTGTAGACTTTTACTTTTTTTGCATTTTTAGTATTTTTGGATTTGTTTTTCAGTTTTCGTATTTTTGTTTTTAATTATCAGTGAATTCTTTAGAATATATTATGTTTCATTTATTGCTTTAAAGCCTGTATGTTTTTAAAGTTAGTACCTGTAGTATATCAGAGCCCAATTTCATAATCAGAAATCCTCTACAGTTTAGTTTTTATTTTCATGCATTTATTGTTTTCTTTCACCCAGAAAAATTTTGTACAAAAACATTTTTAAAATTACTTAAGAACTTAAGTTTGGGGGGAAGAAAAATTTCTTTTGAAAAAAAGTAAACTAAATTTTATTTGTCCTCAATTAACCATATTTTTAAAATTAATTTAACTTAACCTGAGGACATTAAGATTTAACTTTAAATGACTATACTTATGTTTATAAATATTAGGTAAAATACTTTTAATAATGAAGGTCAATTCAAAAGATAAAGATATTTGGTATGATAGTATGAGACTATGATTTTCTATTTAAAATAAAGAAAGTTGTATT
>NEWO01000807.1:8979-30473 GCA_003013225.1 Phalaenopsis aphrodite
TTAATAATTATTAAAATTACATATTTATTTCAATTTCGTATTAGTGACAGATAAGCGAATTGAACTTTGTTGTTGTGATTAAAGTATTGCTTTTCTAAAATCTTAGTTCGTAGTTCTAATCCTACGCCCTGTGGGATCGATATCTAGGACTCCATTAGAGCCCTATATTACTTGAGCGATACGTATACTTGCGTTGATAAGTGTGACTTTACAATTATTGAATTTTTGTTACGTCCATATTTATCAAATCTATAACTATTATTAAGGTTTTGGTAAAGTTGCTGAGGAAGTAAATATTTTAGCAGCAATATTAAATACTTATATTTTTAAGCATATATAAAATCGCGGTCAAGTTTTTGGCGCCGTTGCCAGAGAGTGAGAAAACAAAAATCATAATTAGAGTAACGGACAAATTAGGATTATTAGAAATTTTTTTACTTGAATTGCAACTTATTTTCATATTTAGTTAACTATTTTACTGTGTACTGATTTCAAATTGTATGCGTAAATTTGGTCCTGAAAAATCTTATACCCTACGATTCGGCTCTGTTAGAAAAATTAGAAGATTGAGAAGAGAACCTAGAAATTTTGATGCAATGGAAAATAACATGAACAATCAAGGAATAGAAAATGAACACCAACCTAGACCCCTACGAGATTATGCAAATCCTACAACAGATGAAATTCACTTATCTATCCAAAATCCTAATGTAGCTGCTAATTCATTTGAGCTTAAACCTAATTTATTCAAACGATACAAAATAATCAATTGGAGGTACATCAAATGAAGATCCTAATTTACACCTCACAAGTTTTTTAGAACTGTGTGCTACTTTTAAATATGACAGAGTTTTAAACGATGCTGTTAGACTTAGACTTTTTCCTTTTTCACTGATGGATAAGGCTAAGATATGGTTAAATTTGTTAACACCAAGATCTACGAGAACTTGGGGAGAACTTTCACAGAAATTTCTATCCAAACATTTCTCTCCATCCAAAACTGCTAAACTTAGACATGATATAACATCGTTATGTCAAATTGATGAAAAGTCAATATATGAAGTTTGGGAGAGATTTAAAGATATTCTTAGGAAATGCCCTCATCATTGGTTACCAGATTGGTTGATAATTCAAATTTTTTATAATGGATTAGTGGGATCTCTTAGATTGATTATAAATGTTGCGGTTAGTGGTTCTTTAATGTCAAAACCTTTTGATGAGGCTTATTCATTAATAGAAGGGATGGCTACCAACAATTTTCAATGGCCCTCTGAAAGGGTAAATCCTAAAAAAGTAGTTAGTATCCATGATTCTGATGCAATATCTACGTTAGCTTCGTAGATTGCTGCAATATCAAAGAAATTAGATTATTATGGGATGAATTATTCTCTAATACCTTTTATGATGGAAGAGAACTCATTTGGGCAATTTATGGATGTTCAACCTTCATATGAGATTTTTAATGCTATTGATAGACCTAAAAACCCTTATTCGAACAATTATAACCCAGGTTGGAAGAATTATCCAAATTTTAATTGGATTAACAAGTCTTCAACAAATAAACAATAGGCAAACAACCCAGTGAACCCATTAGGAAATTCATCCAACCAAGGAAATGTTAACTATAGACCTTCTTATCCCCCAGGATTTAATAGTAACACTTAAATTAAGGAGAATAAGTTGTCTATTTAAGAGCTAATATTAAATATGGGTCAATAATTGCAGAATCAAGGAAATCAATTACAAAATCAAGGAACTGCTATTAAGAATATTGAAAATCAATTAGGGTAAATCGCTACTGCGCTTAGTAACCGATCATTAAAAACTTTTCCTAGTACCGTGGAACCAAATCCTCAAGATCAAGGAAAACGAAAGATAAAAGCGATACAATTATGACGTGGAAAAGAATTTGAACCAAATCCTAACACATCTTCTATAACTGAACATTAGGAACTTTTCCTAGTATTGTGTAGTGCAATTATTCAGAAAAAGCTTCCTTAAAAATTAAAAGATCCTGGCAGTTTCACTATAACGTGTGCTATTGGTGAAAAATTTTATGGAAGAGCTTTATGTGATTTGGGAGCTAGCATTAATCTTACACCTCTATCAATTTTCAAAAAATTAGGATTAGGAGAAGTCTCACCTACTTCTATAACTCTTCAGTTAGCGAATCGTTCAGTTACATAACCTAAGGGAGTTATAGAAGATGTGTTAGTAAAAGTGGATAAATTTATCTTTCATGTGGATTTCATTGTTTTAGATATGGAGGAAGATAAAGAAATACCTATCATTTTAGGGAGATCATTTTTAGCTACAGGAAAAGTTATGATAGATGTTCAAAAAGGAGAATTAACTATGATAGTTAATGATCAATAAGTGACCTTTAACATTGTGAAATCTATGAAAAACTCTGTTGTTGATAGAGATAATGAATGTTTTTGGATGGAAATTAGTGAGCATCTATTGAAAAAACATTTTAAGGAACATTTTGAAGAGAAAGAACAATTTGAAGAGAGTGATGAATTTATTTTGGACAAATTAGAAAATGAAGAATTAGATTATGTTCAGGAAAGATTTGAGATGCTGGATATTACGGAAAATGCTGATAAGAATATTTTTGTCAATTATAAAATCACCTAACTTGAGTTGAAAATATTGCCTAGCCACTTGAAGTATGTGTTTTTGGGAGACTCATCTACATTACCAGTTATTATATCTTCAGAATTAAATGATTTGCAAGAGCAAAGACTGTTAGATACATTGAAAAGATATAAGAAAGCTTTTGGTTGGACCTTAGCTGATATTAAGGGAATTAGTCCTTCAATTTGTATGCACAGAATTATATTAGATGAACAATATAAATCAATAGTTGATCCACAAAGGAGATTAAATCCAATGATGAAAGAAGTAGTTAAGAAGGAAGTTTTGAAATGGTTAGACACTGGAATTATATATCCTATTTTAGATAGTGCGTGGATAAGTCCAATTCATTGTGTTCCTAAGAAAGGAGGAGTGACTGTTAAGATAAAAGAAAATAATTAATTAATACTTATCAGACAAGTTACTGGGTGGCGTATTTGCATTGATTATAGAAAACTAAACACTGCCACCAGAAAAGATCACTTCCCTTTACCCTTTCTAGATCAAATAGTAGATAGACTTGCTGGGCACAAATATTTTTATTTTTTAGATTGATATACTAGTTTCCATCAAATTTTTATTGCTCCTGAGGATCAAGAAAATACAACATTTACTAGTCCTCTTGAAACTTTTGCTTTTCGAAGAATGCTTTTTGGATCATGTAATGCACCTGCAACATTCTAGAGATGTATGATGTCCATATTTAGTAATATAATTGATGATGGTTTGGAAGTATTTATGGATGATTTCTCTGTATTTGGAACATCATTTGACGCATGCTTAAATTATCTTGAAAAAGTTTTAGAGTTATGCGAAAGAACTAATCTGGTTCTGAATTGGGAGAAATGTCAATTTATGGTTGCAGAAGGAATTGTATTATGACATAAAATTTTGGAAGATGGTATGGAAATAGACCCCGCAAAAATTCAAGTTATATCTAAACTAACACTTCCTACTAACGTAAGAGAGATTAGGAGTTTTCTTGGACATGTTGGTTTTTACAGGCATTTTATTAAAGATTTTTTTCAAAATTACCAAACATCTATGCCAACTTTTAGAAAAGGACAAGAAATTTGAATTTACTGTAAGCTGTTTAAATGTCTTTGAGTTATTAAAGGAAAAATAAATCACAGCCCCTATTATAGTTTCACCTAAATAGGAGAAACCATTTGAACTGATGTGTGATTCTAGTGATTATGCGATTGGAGCTGTTCTTGGACAAAGGTATGAAAAGATTTTTAAAGTTATATAATATGCTAGTAAAATTCTTAATGATGCACAAATTAATTATATTGTTTCTGAAAAAGACTTACTGGCCATTATATATGCTTTAGATAAATTTAGATCTTATTTAATTAAAGCTAAATGTGTTGTGCACACTGATCACTCTGCTATTAAATATCTAATGCAAAAGAAGGATGCCAAACTAAGGTTGATTAGATGGATACTTTTGATGCAAGAATTTGATCTTGTGGTTATTGATAGAAAGGGAACTGATAATCAAATTGCTGATCATTTGTCAAGATTAGAAAATCATGAATTATCTAGCATCGACAATGAAATTACATACAGTTTCTCTGATGAACAACTTTATAATATTAATGAGCGGAAAATACCATATTGTTAACTATATTGTAAGTGATATTTTGCCACATATGCTGACATTGCAACAACAAAGGAAGTTCATTCATGAAGCGAAAACATATTTTTGGGATGAGCCGTATTTATATAAACAATGTAAGGATCAGATTATGACAAGATGTGCACCTTATGAAGAAACTGAGCTAATCATTCATAAATGTCAAGATTCTAAATTTGGAGAACATTTTGGGATTAATAAAACTGCATAAAAAATTTTACAAACAGGATTTTATTGGCCTACTATCTTTAGAGATGTTTATTGATACATAAAAACTTGTGATCGATGTCAACGAGTGAGCAATATATCTAGAAGAAATGAAATGCCTCTGAATTTCATGTTGGAAGTTGAAGTTTTTGATGTTTAGGGATTATATTTCATGGGACCATTTATTCCTTCATTTGGGAACTTATATATTTTGATTGCAGTAGAATACGTTTCTAAGTGGANTTTTGAAATGGTTAGACACTGGAATTATATATCCTATTTTAGATAGTGCGTGGATAAGTCCAATTCATTGTGTTCCTAAGAAAGGAGGAGTGACTGTTAAGATAAAAGAAAATAATTAATTAATACTTATCAGACAAGTTACTGGGTGGCGTATTTGCATTGATTATAGAAAACTAAACACTGCCACCAGAAAAGATCACTTCCCTTTACCCTTTCTAGATCAAATAGTAGATAGACTTGCTGGGCACAAATATTTTTATTTTTTAGATTGATATACTAGTTTCCATCAAATTTTTATTGCTCCTGAGGATCAAGAAAATACAACATTTACTAGTCCTCTTGAAACTTTTGCTTTTCGAAGAATGCTTTTTGGATCATGTAATGCACCTGCAACATTCTAGAGATGTATGATGTCCATATTTAGTAATATAATTGATGATGGTTTGGAAGTATTTATGGATGATTTCTCTGTATTTGGAACATCATTTGACGCATGCTTAAATTATCTTGAAAAAGTTTTAGAGTTATGCGAAAGAACTAATCTGGTTCTGAATTGGGAGAAATGTCAATTTATGGTTGCAGAAGGAATTGTATTATGACATAAAATTTTGGAAGATGGTATGGAAATAGACCCCGCAAAAATTCAAGTTATATCTAAACTAACACTTCCTACTAACGTAAGAGAGATTAGGAGTTTTCTTGGACATGTTGGTTTTTACAGGCATTTTATTAAAGATTTTTTTCAAAATTACCAAACATCTATGCCAACTTTTAGAAAAGGACAAGAAATTTGAATTTACTGTAAGCTGTTTAAATGTCTTTGAGTTATTAAAGGAAAAATAAATCACAGCCCCTATTATAGTTTCACCTAAATAGGAGAAACCATTTGAACTGATGTGTGATTCTAGTGATTATGCGATTGGAGCTGTTCTTGGACAAAGGTATGAAAAGATTTTTAAAGTTATATAATATGCTAGTAAAATTCTTAATGATGCACAAATTAATTATATTGTTTCTGAAAAAGACTTACTGGCCATTATATATGCTTTAGATAAATTTAGATCTTATTTAATTAAAGCTAAATGTGTTGTGCACACTGATCACTCTGCTATTAAATATCTAATGCAAAAGAAGGATGCCAAACTAAGGTTGATTAGATGGATACTTTTGATGCAAGAATTTGATCTTGTGGTTATTGATAGAAAGGGAACTGATAATCAAATTGCTGATCATTTGTCAAGATTAGAAAATCATGAATTATCTAGCATCGACAATGAAATTACATACAGTTTCTCTGATGAACAACTTTATAATATTAATGAGCGGAAAATACCATATTGTTAACTATATTGTAAGTGATATTTTGCCACATATGCTGACATTGCAACAACAAAGGAAGTTCATTCATGAAGCGAAAACATATTTTTGGGATGAGCCGTATTTATATAAACAATGTAAGGATCAGATTATGACAAGATGTGCACCTTATGAAGAAACTGAGCTAATCATTCATAAATGTCAAGATTCTAAATTTGGAGAACATTTTGGGATTAATAAAACTGCATAAAAAATTTTACAAACAGGATTTTATTGGCCTACTATCTTTAGAGATGTTTATTGATACATAAAAACTTGTGATCGATGTCAACGAGTGAGCAATATATCTAGAAGAAATGAAATGCCTCTGAATTTCATGTTGGAAGTTGAAGTTTTTGATGTTTAGGGATTATATTTCATGGGACCATTTATTCCTTCATTTGGGAACTTATATATTTTGATTGCAGTAGAATACGTTTCTAAGTGGATTGAAGCACAATTTTTATCTCATTGTGATGCTAAAAGTGTTTCAAGATTTTTAATGAAAAATATTTTCACTAGATACGGAATGCCTATAATGATTATCACTGACGGAGGATCCGATTTTAGGAATAAATATATTCAAAAATTGGCAGAAAAATTTAATATTATTCATAGAATATCTACTGCCTATCATCCTCAAACCAGTGGTTTAGCTTAAATTTCTAATAGAGAGATTAAACAAATACTTGAAAAGACTGTAAACCCTAGTATAGTAGATTGGTCCACTAGACTGGATATCGCATTATGGGCTTACAAGACTGCTTATAAAACTGCTATTGAAATGACTCCTTACAGACTGATTTTTGGAAAGACTTGTCACTTACCAGTAGAATTGGAGCATAAAGCATAATGGGCAATTAAAGAATTCAATTATAATCTGAAAGATGCTGGTAAGAAGAGATTGTTACAATTAAATGAATTGGAAGAAGTAAGAAATGAATTTTATGATAATGACAAAATTTATAAGAAGAAACTAAAGTTATGGCATGATCAGAAGATTAACCAGAGAAACTTTAAACCAGGACAAAAAATTTTTTTTTACAACATTAGACTGAAGTTATTTCAGGGGAAATTGAAGTCTCGTTGGTTAGGACCCTTTACTGTGACTCAAGTTTATACTTACGGAGCTGTTGAAATTGAAGATCAGAAAACTGGAAATAGATTTAAAGTAAATGGACACAGATTAAAACCGTATTTTGAGAGTAAAAAACAAAATTTTAAAGAGGTTTTAATGATTAATCAACCTGAATAACACCTGAATAGATCGGGCTGACGACGTTAAACTAAGTGCTTTATGGGAGGCAACCCATTTTTATCTTTATTTTTATTGTGATTATAGTAGTTTTTATTTGAAATTATCATTAGTTTGTGGCATTATTAATCTCTACTACTCTTATTTACCCTTGAATCATCATAAGAATTGGATCCATAAAAAAAATTGGAACACATTCGGACTAGAGCGAAACTGTGCAATTTTTTCCCTGGGCACCGACGGCGCCCTCGACGCCACCGACGGCGGGTTTTTCCCGAGAGTCCAGGCAAAATAAATACTGAGGCTCGCCGACGGCGAGACTGGCAAGATGGCGGCTTCTTAGGTTTGAATGACTTTTTTTTTGCGGTTTTTAGGCGGGAGTTACCTTTTTAAACTCCAAAAATCGATTCCTAAAGTCATATTTCCCCAAAAACAAAGTGAAACTCCACCAATATCAATCCTATGGCATCCAATTCCCCTGATAATCCCAGAATGCAAGTTTTCAATCGACGAAAGTTTATTAGTGTGGAAGCACAACGAATCTTCAACAAGTTACTAACGAAAAAAAGATTGATCAAAGAATGAGGATTTGTAAATCGAGGATTGAATAATCCCTCTATTGCAATTGAAGAGATGATAGTGTGGAGAAGATGAGAAGTGTTGTGCTATACTACCGCCGCCGTGATTGTTTCTGTAGTGAAAGAATTCAATGCAAATTTACATGGAATCAACCAGGGAGTCGTTTATGTACGAGGAAGATGGATCACTTTCACTCCTGCACGAATCAATGAATTATACATGATTGAGAGCATTCCTAAATGCCACAATTCCAATTTCGTCCTAACGAGAAACCAGATAAATGAAATTTATCAATATTTAACGGATGAAAGTGACGACTGGGAAATGAGAGAAAACGGGTATGTTAGTTTTTCTGCGACACTCCTAAATCCCATTTCGAAACACTGACACTTTTTCATTTCTGTGAAACTGTTACCGACAATGAAGATTGGTAAAGTTTCTAAGGAAAGTGCTATTTTAAATTATTGCATCCAAAGGGGACTGCCGATCGATATTGGATCAATAATTATGAATTCGGTTTTGGGCCTGATTATTCATGGATCAACTTATGGGCTTGGACACCCCTCCAAAATTTTCTCACTTTGCAGTCAGTTCCAAGTGTCCTACGAAAATTGAGAAAATGTACTTCTTCCTTGGAAGCCTTTGGATCCAACTGAGAGATTCCTAGCTTTTGAAGATGAATATGACATAGTCATTATAGCAGATCAATCATCTCAGAATTCACTGCCAGTTCAACCCTTAGTTCCTAACAAGACTCTGATGATCCTGCACAAAATCAAGAAATTAGAGAAGGAGGTACCAAATTTCATGAATATGATTAATAATATCTCTGATTTCTTTGATCATCTAGATTGGAGAATGAAAGAACATTTTGAGCACTCTGAACATTTAGAAGATAGTTTGATACGGCTGATGAGGAGGATAAAATTAATAGAAGAGGATTGTACAGAAAAATTTCCATTCCGATCCTTCTACAACCTCTTCGTTCATGTGCAATCAATGAGTGATCTTAGAGGAGAATCTAGTACTGAATCTGATGAATAGTAGGTTTATATTACTATCTATCTGTCTGTCTATGTAATTTGAACTTTGTATTTTCTTTGCTTTAAAATTATGCTTTTAGATCTTTGTATAGTTGAGACTAAGCATAGGATGTTTTGTTTTCAGCATTTTGAGTGTTGTGGCTTGGATTGCGACGCTGAATTAATGTGTTGAGGTTGAGAAAATACCAAACTTAGGTGTGTTATGTAACATATATTATACCCCTTAAAATTTATATATTAAAGTGATGTTTTGTGTTTTGAAAGTTTATTTGTGATAAGTACATCATTTAGTTATTTAAAATTATGTTTATAATGATTGAAAATATGTCGTTAAGACTTTAAATTGATTGAAATCGCAAAAATCCAGGATTTGAACCAAAATCAGAATAGCCCACCGACGGCGCCCTCAACGCCGCCGACGGTGGATTTTTCCCGAGACTTAGATTCAAAATTTCAATAGAGCGCGCCATCAACGTCGATGGTGAGCTCGCAAAAAAACACCTTTAACCGCAATTTTGACCAGTCAACCGCCACTATTCATCATTCTCTTCCTCCTAAAAATGCAATTTTTGACCTAGTGCTTGAGAGATCTTGGATTAGGAGGCGATTTCAAGGCTTTTTGACACCAGATTTGATCATCTCTAAGCAAGAGCTTCACTTCAAGTTAAAAATATTTGATTTTCACCATGGATTTCTTCCACATTGAGGAGATCCAAAAATTTTCTACTTTTAAACTACTTTTACTAAAGTTTTAAAATCACTACAAAATAAATAAAAACTTACCCGGTCTACAGATCGACCTCTGTTAATTTAGTGCTCGGACTAGGATTATGAGGTATTGACCAAATAGCTAACCCTAGAACTTTCTTTTTTTAAGATGTTGCAATGGCACACCCAATGCTAACTTTTTCCTGCGGCCTACCAACGAGCCGCAACGCCTGCATTCTCTTTCTCACCATCAAATTTGGAGCCGGATTTGAAGATCTCAAGGTCATCCTCAGGAAAGCTCCGTTTGTCGTGATGAAAATCTCCGCTCCATAAATTTAGGAGTCGTTTGTTGAATTTAACCTGAACTACCTTCAGGACTTTCCTTCTTATAAGAAGGTCAAGACTACTGCCATCACGACACCTACTGAGCCTGTTATGCTCGCTGCTGTTAAGGGAAAAGAAGTTATGATCATTGAAGACCCGACTGAAGGGTTAGTTGTCCCACCCTCAGTGTTTGAAATAGGATCAAGTTCGAGGACTGGTCCGTTAACCCGAACCCAAAGAAGAAACTGCAACAGAAAGGTTCGGAGGGCTACTAGCTTAGACTCCTAAAGAGGTACCTGTTGATGAAGATCCTCACTGGAACAAGCCAGGATTGTCGGAGACTTATCTACTTCTGCGAGGAAGTAGATTCCACCCTTTAATAGATACCAATGGGTACAAAAGTATCTAGAAGATTGTCGCGGCTTTACCGTCACCTCATGGACAAAATGTGTAGAGAAAGAAGTCTACTCTTATCACCTGTGTCGGATCAGTTTTCAAGAGGCTAGCTGCCAAAGAAGGTTGTTCAGTTAGTAAACTAAACAAGTGGGGGCATGGAGTATCCCCTCGCATGAAGAAAGAAATCTTAAAGGACGTCAAATCTGTCAGACGATCTCAGAAATCAACTAAAGCTTTGCCTGCTCGCATTTCTGTCTGGTTCCATTTATGAAGCAGAGTTGATACCGCTATTGTCATCACTGATTCTGTCATTACTAGGACCGCAGGTCATCAACCAGTTAAGTCACATCTGGGTCCAAGAATTTTACCGATCATCCACTACAAGGACGTTATGAAAGCTCCAAAAGAAAAGATGAAGAGATTTCCAGTACTATATCTGGTCTAAAACATGGGGAGCACACCTTTCCTCGACATGCTGATGTTCCTACCGAGACACTTCGTCTCAAGACATCACCATCAAAGAAAAGTTATTGATACCCAAGGTCGTTGTACGGATACAAATCAGTAAGCCTGCAGGGCAGGATCATTGAATGAAGTCAGGGTCTAAAATATTTGATATCGTCACAGCGATTGTGAGTGAGATGGAGGAACAAGTGGGGGAGGTCAAGCAGGGTCCTCCAGATCTTAAAACAATCCAAGAATCAATAATCAAAGAAAAGTTCCAAAAGCTCAGGGTCGAGATTTCTGAGTTTTCTCAGGAACAAGGAGTTTCCATGGATAATGATGAAGATTTTGACTTTAACGATTACCTCGAGGTAGATTTCATGGATGTCCATGTCATTGAAACTAGAGCTGCTGCATCTGCACGCAAGAATCAACCTCTCATCGAAGAGAATACCGTACATGAGCTGTGTGGGGCTGTCTTCCTAAGGAATGAGCAAGCTAGCCAACTGGAGAAAAGGATGGAAGACATGGTCGCTACCATGACCTCCATGGCCATAGTTCAAAGACAATCTCAACCCCCACCATTAGCCTCTCCAAAAGTTAATCAATCAAAGATTATACACATTACAGATGAAAGGAGAGAAGTTGTCTCTGCAAACAGAGTTGAGCAACCAAAAAAGGATTATCCCTTCAAGTGCCACGCCAGAGAAGGAATTTAAGCAAATGATTGAGCAAGTTTGGGAGGCCTTAACCAAATCTACGGGTGGTGCATTGGTTTTAAAGGGTAGACCTTACCCGGAAGAACTTGATGTCATACCCTTGCCTAAGGATTTTGTGTCCCCAAACTTTCTCTGTGGTTTGATGGGATGGAAATCCCAGACAGCACATAGCACATTTTTGAGCCAATTGTGGCAACACAAGAGGTAACAAAGGTTTACTCTTCCAACAATTTGTCAGTAGCCTGTCAGGGATCGCTATCATTGGTATGTCGATTTGCTGAACGGATCAGTTAAGACATTAAATAAATTGGAACAATTATTTGAGAAAGTATTTTCTGGAGTGCAACATCATGTGTCTATTACAGATCTCATGATGGAAAAGAAAAATCCCAATGAGACTTTAGTGGATTACATCTTGAGGTGGAGAAATTTTTGCATGAAATGTGAACCTTAGCTACAGGAACATCACGCGATTTAGATTTTACTCAAAAGCATTCATGGGCCAGTAGCTTTCAAGCTCAAGGGACTCACCATTAAATCCTTCGAGAAGCTACTCAATAAAGCCAGCAGTCTTCAAAAAGAAATTAAACATATGGATTCTCACGAGAAATCCAAGGCAACCAGAATATTTGAAAAGAAGTCTGGAACGGTGGCAACAGTCGATAAAGGAAAACAACTAATGAAGATACATCCAAAAAATCCTCGTCAATCCTCATCACAACACACTCAACAACAAACACAATAGTATGGCCAGTCTAGCTAGCAATCACCTCAGGAAGGATCATATCAGACAGAATAAGAAAATGACCACTGTGGAACGTAGGAAAGTGGTATATTCCTTCAAAGATGAAGCCGTAACCAAATTGTTCAGAAGTTTGATGAAGAAGCCTGAGTTCAGACTACCACATCCAAAGAAACTCAAAGAGGTCGACAAGAAAGATCAACCAAATTATTACCCGTATCACAGATTACTAGGGCACACTATAGAAGAATGTTTCGTCTTTAAAGACTAGCTCGAGAGGAACCTTAAAGAAGGGAATATAACTATCCCGAAAGAATATTTAAAAGAACCTGAAAAAGGTTCTATAAATATGATTTCGGCTGAATCAATCACTCTGATTGACCAATATACTGGAAAAGACGGATAGAGTACAGTTTGGAACAAATTGTCCAAGAAAATACTGAACCAGATCCAGGATGCATTAAGGCAAGCTGTCGTTCAATGTCTTCAGCCTACCAAGCCCGAGATAAAGCTTTCACCAAGAGATTTGTCATCGTCGTAGACAAAGAAGAAGAAGAACACCACTACGAATATTAATAGCAAGGGGGTAGGTATGGGCTGCCTCTACTAGATTAGTTGTCTCAAATTCGTGGAAGAAAATCCTCCCCTAACCTTCTACGATTATCTTTTTACCCCTTCGGGGTCTTATGAATATAATGATTCTAATTTCAGCTAATTTCTAACTTATTCTAGTGATGATTTCATCCATTATGACAAATCTAACATCGATCTTGATCCCCAAAATGATTCTTAAATCATATTTGAGTCTGACGAACTAGCTAACAAGACCAAAGAAGACATCGACAATACTGCTTATGAGAGCACCGGGAGTGAAACCAATCTTTGAGCACCACGGTGCACCACTTGCCATCAACTTATATCTTTCCGACAAAGAAGTAACACCAGAAGATTAAACAATGATATCTCAAGAAAAATAAATTATAGAAGTAAACTTGAGGAGTGAGAGAGTATTATCCCCAAGAATAGCTCCAACAGATAAAGGAAAGAAAATAATAACTTGAAAAGAGCTACATTCACCTCCGTCAGTGGAAGAACTACATAACCAAGAGAAAATGAGAGTATCATATAAAGTGAATTACAATGTGCTAGCTCATCTTAGGAAGTTGCCAACTAGATTAAGCATCTACGACGCTCTGATCCTATCTAAGAAGATGAGAGAGTCTATGGTTACTGCTTTGCTTGACCCACAGATTTGTTTAGCGCAGTTTCCCAGCACATCCTTCGATGAAGTTTGCTCATTGAAAGAACAGTCTGGAGTAAACTTCACAGATGAAGGCTTGTTGTTCGATACCGCCGACCATAATAATCCACTCTATATCTTTGTTAACATCGACGGATTTGTGTTTTTCAAGGTTTTAGTAGATCCTGGAGCACCCTTAACTTGATGAGTCTACGTACATTGGCCTATTTGGACATTGAAGCCCAAGAGCTTACGACCGATAAAATGATGTTAAGAGGATTCAACCAAAAGGGAGAGAGAACCCTTGGATCAATTACATTACTTATGAAGGTTGGAGAACTAGTAACAATTGCTGGTTCCATATCATCGACGCTGAGACCTCTTTCAACGCTCTACTTAATTGACCATGCATTCACGAACACAACATGCTTCCATCATCTCTACACCAGTGCATTAGGTACTACAAGGATGCATAAGAACATTGCATCAAGAGATATCTACAACCATTTTCAGCTCATGAAGTTGGTATTCTTGAAGATGTTGCCTACTACGGGCCTCCAAAGAAAACTATCTTCTCTCATGAAATTACGACAAACAAGAGTGAGGATTCAAAAGAATCTTGAAGAGGAAGTCATTTAACTCTATTACAGCAATATTTTGCCACTCCATTGCAGCAAATTGGTAGGGGTTCTTTTAATTTGTGCACCCGAGGTCGAGGCCGGGGACGTGGACGAGGAAGAGCCAACTCTATTATTGAACGGACTAGGCCGACCATCTACATTGGTGATGAAGAATGTTTTGAAAATGAAATAAATATGACAAAATAGAAGAAACCTCAATACGAGATATCCTTAAAAAATATAGAGAAAAGCAAATATGAGACAATGTATGATTGAATAAACCACTATGTGAACATCATGACCCTTAAAAGGTCGACAGTTTAGAGGTCAAGGAAGTTCACAGCGCTGGTTCGAAGTCGATCAAGTTTTATAGTGCTTCTACCTCTAGTAATCTTGAAAATCATGTAAATTTGGATGATGATTCTAATGAATTAATGGAATTGTTTTTTTGTTACTTTTTGCCTTGTGTACAAAAGTTAATTCAGCAGGGGCATTTACCAAAATAAATGTCAAAAGATAAATTACAACTTTTTGAAAAATTATGGGATGTTAAAAGTCAAACTCCCAACTCGAAAGAGGGTCTCGGATTTGGTACAGTCGGACCAGTCGATGATTCAGAATTTTGCATGGTTGTTACTAGTGAATCAGAAGAGGATTGCCTCGATATGGAGGATGACTCTACTGATCAGCTAATAAAAGATGCTCCGCCAGAATTTGAGGAGGAAATTAAATCAATTGTTGATGAATTGAAGGGAATCAACCACGGGACTGAAGAACAACCTCGACCTACATTTATAAGTTTTCTACTCAGTGATGAGGAATCTCTAGAATTGATTAAACTGTTAACAGAGTTCAAAAATTTCTTCACCTGGAGCTATGATGAAATTTCAGGACTATCAGCAAAAATTGCAGTTCACAAACTCGAGGTAGACAAAGAAATGACCCCAGTAAAACAAGACCCCAGAAGAATGTGCCTCGAAATAGAACAGCTGGTCATAGTCGAAGTGAAGAAATTAATAGACACTAACTTTGTAAGAGAAGAGCATTACCCCACATGGTTAACCAACATTGTGTCAGTTAAGAAGAAAAATAAACAAATACGTGTTTGTGTCGACTTCAGAGATTTAAACAAAGCATGTCCAAAGGATAAATTCCCATTACCGATACCAGAAATGATGATGAACATCACTTCAACACACGAGATTTTCTCCTTCATGGACGAATCATCGGGATACAGCCAAATCAAGACGGCTCCCGAGGATACAGCACTTACAGCCTTCAGAACACCTATAACAATTTTCTACTACACAATGATGTCATTAGGGTTGAAGAATGTTGGAGTAACATATCAATGTGCAATGACAAATATCTTTTATGATCTCATTCACAATCAAGTGGAATGCTACATGGATGATCTAGTCATAAAAAGCAAACGTAAAATAGATTTTGTATGATTTGAGGATCGTGTTCAAATGGTTACGACGATATGACTTTAAAATGAATCCCTTAAAGTGCGCCTTTCGCGTTACCTTTAGGAAATTTCTAGGATTCGTTGTCTATCGTCAGGGAATTTAGATCGACCCAGATAAGATTAAAGCAATCTTGGAAATGCCTCCTCCCAAAACAATGTAACAACTACGTTCCTTTCAAAAGAAATTGGCATATCTGAGACGTTTTATTTCTAATCTCTCAGGAAGATTTCATCCCTTCTTTGCATTAATTAAAAAGGACGCCAAATTCTTTTGGGAAGAGAAATGTCAGTTAGCCTTTGAGGACGTTAAGCAATATTTAATGACACCTCCAATTTTGGCAGCCTCTATCTCTGGGAAACCTTTGATGCTTTATATCGTAGCCTTAGACGACTCTCTTGGAGCCTTCTTAACCCAAGTCAATGACGACGGTAAAGAAAACGCACTTTACTACTTTAGTCACTGCCTAATACCGATGGAGATAAGGTATCCACCTATTGAGAAGCATTGTCTAGCTTTGATTTTTGCTGCCCAAAAACTTAGACATTACATGCTTTCTCATAAGCTTATCCTAATCTTGAAAGTTAATCTGTTACAATATTTGATGACTCAACCAACACTCTCTAGATGTCTAGCAATATGGTCAATGATTTTATTGCAATTTGATATAACTTTTGTACCCCTCCGTGCTATCAAGGGACAGATTTTAACAGACTTCCCGTTGTACACCCACTGCCAGCTGGGTCTCCACTTAATGATGAACTACCAGATGAACTTATATTACAAATGGAATTCTCCAGCACGCAACACTTGGAAATGTACTTTGATGGATCTTCATCAGCAAGTAAACACAAAGGATCGGGCACAGTTATACCAGGAAAAGCAAGAATCGGTTTGATCTTTATCACACCAGATAAGGGTATGCTGAGGTTCTTATACCACCTGACATAGCCATGCACCAAAAATGAAGCAGAATATGAAGTGCTAATTACCAGGTTGGAGTTTATAATCTCAATGGACATAACAAATATTTTCATCTATGATGAATCTCAGCTCGTCATCCAGTAAGTCGTCGGACAATACAAGATTTTAAAGCCAAGGCTAGCGGAATACGGCCGGTATACCATGAAGCTACTGGAGTAGATTCCCAGGGTAACTTTCTACCGGATTCCTAAGGGAGATAATGCCCATGCTCACGCTCTAGCAAAACTTGCTAAGGAGCTAGCATGTCCCCCGGAGGATTCTATTGATATTACAGTACAAGGAAGACAAGTTTTGTATCAAGTTGACCTCGACAATCTACATAAGCGTAGAAAAGAAGAATAAATGATGGTTACGGTTGCTGATAACATTGAAGATTGGCGCAAGCCATTAATAGAATATTTGCATACTGGAAAGCTGTCTGAGGACAAGTCAGCAGCACACCACATCAAAAAAAGGGCTATGTCATATACCCTAGTAAGAGATGTCCTCTATAGAAGATCATTTGATCAGATGTGGATACAATGTTTAAGCAAAACAGAAGCACATAATATTGTTAAAGAAGTACACGTCATATTGTGTGGCGCTCAAAAGTCAGGGTCGAAGATGAAAATGAAGATCAAGATACTCGGATATTATTGGTCAGCAATGATGTCAAACTGCATGGATACAACCAGAAGATGTCACCAGTTCCAAGTGCATGGGGTGATCTTGCATCAACCTCCAAATGTGCTACACCCAACCTTCGCATTGTGGTCATTCGAGTGATGGGGCACGGACATAATAGGTCTGATAGACCCTCCGTCTTCCAAAGGACACAAATTTATACTTGCCGCTACAGATTACATTTCTAAATGGGCAGAGGCAGTACCGTTACGAGAGGTTATGGCACAACACGTCCTTCAATTCTTCAAAAGCCAAGTCGTCTACCGTTTCGGGGTTCCGCGCTGAACAATCATCGACGATGGGACAACCTTTAAAAGTATATAAATCAACAATTTTGTCAAATGACACAGGATAGACTAGAGATATTATACAATTTACTATCTTAGAGCAAATGGATTGGTTGAAGCCGTCAACCGAACATTGGTACATATTTTAAAGAAGACGCTGGATGAAAATAAAAGAGATTAGCATAACAAGTTGCTAGAAGCTTTATGGGCCTACTGGAAGAACTGGAGAGTCTTGAAGGAGAACGACTAGAAGCACAATAACATTTTGAACTTTATCAGGCAAATATGATGCAAGCTCATGATAAATTGGTCTGCCTAAGGACATTCAAAGTTGGTGACCATATCCTTGTGCTCAAAAGACCCATTCTTACAAGTCGCAAGATAGATGTAAAATTCGAGCAACCTTGGGAGGGACAATTTGTCGTAGAAAATGTCTACGTACGAGGAGCCTACCAACTAGTAGATTTTCGTGGTGAGAGACCCATGCTGCCAATCAACGGACGATAACTGAAGACATACTACGCAACCTGACATTGCTTAACATTGTTTGATTTAAAATGTTGAAATTTTTATTGTTCCGGGGTTATCTATTTGGCCAAACATCTGTGACTGGGTCCAAAAATTTTGTAATAAAATTAACCTCAATTTAATGAAAATTTTTAAAATTATACACTTCAATTTTCTCTTTTTTATCTTTAAATTTGATATTCTACTAAATTAAACAAGATACATACATAAATAAATAATTTTCTCACCAACATAAGCTAAAATTTTCTTTTATAAATACTTTGTATTGTTCTTGTTCACTCTAAGTTTCGGCTCAGTGATATTTTTCCTATCACTTACAAATAAATATTAGTCCAGAAGCTGATCTTTGCTTTTACAGATGGCCAGATCTTTTCACTCAATGAGGAAAGGGCGCCACAAGGTGGCACCATAGACTTTGACATGGTCTTCAGTCAAGTCGACATGGAGTATGAAAGTTCTTTGATGGATGTGGTTAGCCGTCAGGAAAAAGAAGGGCTACCATCGCTGCTAAGGTTAAGCACCAGAGACAATTCCTCACTGAAGGAAAAAAATGTGATAGTACAGCAAGACCCGATGGAGGGGACTAGTCGCCTACCGTCTATGATAGCTATGCCGACCGAAGGCATAGTCGCTGCCAATGATGAAAGACTTCCAGATGCACCACTATGGAGAACTCATCGTAGAAACACCAGCCACTGAAAGCGTAAGGCTTTCTTACGCGAAGAGAGAAAACTCCATAAGAATAAGGAAAACTTGCTCACCCTTATTCCTGAGGGGAATATCTACAATCCAGGCATGAAAGAGACCTCTTCTAGCTTGCCTGCTATAGAGAATGAGTCCAGATTCATTATAAAGTTGGAGATACCACCAGTTTCATATGTTCTTTGTACGGGTCGCCCGACATGCGACACCGACATACCTACATATATATTAGCTACAAGGGTATTTGTGGAGTGCCCGGACTACAACGTCCTCCACCTAGAGCGCTACAGTACTTTAGAGGAGTAGGCATCCACTGATGATGGATTTCATATCGTTGTTCACCTAATGGGGGAACCATATGTCCCATTAGATCCAGAGCTGTATATCCCGTTGGACACAGAGTCATATGCTCCTCTGCATACAGGGACAACACCAGCTTAGATTACCACTGATATTGAAATGAGGGAACATCTTCGACAGCCGCCAATCATCAGCACAGTAGAATACTACAAAATGAGTAAAGTAAACAAAAGAGCTTTTGAATCCTATAAAGAAGTTCAAGGAAGGTTCATTAATTTACTAGAAGGCCTGAAGCTATATACTAGGGTCTTCTCTGAAAGCGACGAGAGAAGTATTCTTGACTGCATTTTTTGATTTAAGAGATAGGGGTCAAGCAGGCCTGCTGATGAAAAGAAATCATTCCAAGCCACAAAAATGGATGCGTGGAAAGGGCAGGATCACCATACAATGTGGCTGCTATTACAACTTCACTAAAGACAGACAAGGAAATCCTCTTGGGATTCTGAGACACGATCAGGTGGACCCATTACCTCCAATAATAAAATGGATGACCAAGAGAATTTTCCGATGGAGCATACTGCCAGCTGAATGTATTCCCAACAGTTGTACCATCAACATATATGATGAAGGCGACTGCATACCCCTGCACATTGGCCATCCTGACTTTGTGAGACCCTTCTGCACGGTCTCTTTCATGAGAAGGAGCAACATTCTATTTGGAAAAGAGATAGATGTTGTGGGCCCCAGTGAATTCAAAGGATCCGTGGAGATTTTGCTACCCGTAGGTTTAATGCTGGTTCTTAAAGGAAATGGAGCAGACATCTCCAAACACTGCATTCCAGGGGTACGACATCATAGGGTGTCCATGACTTTCCAAAGAATAGATGGCAACAAAATGCCATATGGATTCCGGCCAGACCCAGAGTTGGAAAAACTACTGTTGTACGAGCTATGAGAGAGTTGCACCTCTAAGCACATGAAAAAGGAACTCTTGTCTCGGAGCATGGCTTAGTATGTCGGCCCGATCAGGAGCTTGCCCCACCATAGATAGACACTCAGAGGATTCTTTTTTACAGCATTTTGTCACAGTAGATATGATATATATTATACATGCTTAGCCTATGATATGTACTCAACATGGGATATTTTTGGATGTACCTTGATGCAGTCAGCATAATTGTACTTTTTGAGGCTTTGTCCTGCACTCAATCTGTAACACTTATTGGAGCAGATTAATGAAATCTCTTTTAAAATTATGTCTATTTGTTTAATTTCTCTTTTTGTGCGATGGGTAAAAGCCACAAAACCATAGTTGGTTCGGGACTATAATGAACAAAGAACGATACAATAAAAACTTAATGATAATAAAATTCAAATAAAATACTCTTTTAAAAAAATCAATCAACAAACTTCTTTTAAAATTTGAAAACATATTGTGATAATTAAATATGGTAAAAATAATAAGAAAATAAAATAAGTCGGTCGAGTTGATTCTCTCAATTTCGAGGTCTCTTACTTCTTGCTCGCACAGCACGTATATCCTTGTCTGCACAATTCTCTTCATATCATTGTGGAACTTCACATTCTATATAAAACCTGACCAAATTTTACACATCTTCCTCACCAATGTCAACCTTTTTACATGACACACATTTACGAATTCAAAACCACAAACTTTCTGCACTATATTCTTGCCCTCGAGGCCAATGCCGAAACGCAATTTTCCTCTTCACAACCTTTTGAGATTGGTATAAGGCCCCCTCCACAGCATCCAATTCTCTACCTACATCTTCGAGATATGAGTAAGTCTCCTCTTTATGGGACATCACATCCCATTCTCAACCTTTTGAGGTTGGTGTAAGTCCACCTCCATGGCTTCCAATTCTCTGCCTACATCTTCGAGGTTGGTGTAAGGCCCCCTCCATGGCTTCCAATTCTCTATTTACATCTTTGAGATAGGAGTAAGACTCCCCTTTATGGAATATCGCATCCTATTCTCAACCTTTTGAGATTGGTGTAAGGCCCCGTCCATGGCTTCCAATTCTCTACCTACGTCTTTGAGATTGGTATAAGACCCCCACAATGGCATCCAATTCTCTACCTACATCTTCAAGTTTAAAATAAGACGCCCACCACTGCATCCAATTCTCTACATGCATTTTCGAGATTGGTGTAAGACCCCCACCACGGCGTCCAACTCTCTACACACATCTTCGAGATAGGAGTAAGACTCCCCTTTATGGAACATCGCATTCTATTCTCAACCTTTTGAGATTGGTACAAGGCCCCCGCCACAGCATCCAATTCTCTACACACTTCTTCTAGAAAGGAGTAAGACTCCCCTTTATGGAACATCACATCCTATTCTCAACATTTTGAGATTGGTATAAGACCCTCGCCACATCA
>NEWO01000807.1:38492-51945 GCA_003013225.1 Phalaenopsis aphrodite
CTCCTTTCCTAAAGCAAAGTCTTGATATAAGTCTTTTACTTATAAATATAATAATAGTTTTGAAGATTATTTTAATAAAATAAATTTATATATTAAAAATAAAAGTCTAAATTATCTAAGTTTTTCAAAAATACATTTTTTCTTACTAAAAATAGTTACTTATATTAATCATTTTCTCATCTAAAAACTTTTTAACTTAAAGTTTTTCTTCATTACTAAAAATTTTAACTAATTTTTTTTACTCATTTTTAAAATCAAATTTTACTTCCCTAATATAACTTCATATATATAATCAATTTTTTCTTTTCAAATCAAATTCACTTGTAGCACATTTGAGAACAAATAAAATTCCATTTTTTTAAGAAATATTTTTCATCTCCCCAAACTTAAATTTTTAACAAATTAAAAGTTTAGCATCAGATATATATAAGTAGGAATGAAAATTTAAAAATAACATGCTAACAAGAATTTTAAACCCTAACGATACAAGTATAAAACTAAAAACACGAGTAAAATTAATTTTTGATTCTATATTTTCATTTTACTTTAACATGTAGATATTCAATAGAATTCTAAACAGTGGGTATAAACATAAAAGTAAACTAACACACTAACTTGATTTCACGATCTCAGCATAAAGACAAACACGCTAACATGATAAAAGAAAATTATAGGGTAGCAGTTTCAAAAATTTAAATTTAAGATCTAATTTAGCAAAATTTTCAAATTTACAAAAGATATAGAATTAAGTTAAGTTATAAACTAACTAATCCACAGTACTAAAAACAAAACAACAATAACTACCCTAAAAATTAAAAAAAATACTAACTACCACAAATGTCATAATAACAATAAAACAAAAAAGTCCAAAACACAACATAAACCAAAATATCACACAAATACAACTGTACCTAGTACCACGTCACAAAGTCCATAACAAAAACAAACATAAAAATGTCTCAATCTTACTCCTCATCCTCAAAATCACCGCTATACCACTTAATCAGGATATCGAGGATATGGAGGAGATTTCACTCATGGGTCACGAATAACTAAGCTCTCCAAAGATGAGTGGAATTTCACTTCATAATAACTCTTCATTCTATTATAACTATTAGTATGATCTACAAAATGCTCTAAATTTTGTACCTTATCAGCTGTAAAATTGATATTATCCATCATCTTCTGCAATAATTGATCGTGAGTCTCAGTATACTCACCTCTAGATGTAGAAACACGTGATGTAGATGGTCTAGATGAAGAAGCAACAGAGGCAGATGCAGCAGAAGTTTCCATTCCATAGCTTTTGGAAAATCCTCCTCTCCAGCCAAAAATCGATTGCTCAGAATAAGTCTTCACATTCACCTTTGTAATGGGCTTTAGAGGTAACAGAACTTTCTCCCAACTATCATATTTAACCCTAGCTTGCTCACACAAAGAAAAGATCAAGCAAGAAAATCCCAGACCTGCAGTAGTAACAGCTGTAGCATAACTGATGATAGTCTGATAGATCAAAGCTCTAATGTTAATGAGTTTTCCCTCTTGAATACAATAGTTCAACGTCGCTCTTTCTTTGGTCACTTCACTGAGATGATTGGTTGGAAGCAGACAAGCAGAAATGAAATAGTGTCAGGCCTTTGAAGGTGCACATAACTTTGAAGTTGGGAAATATACTCTCCTCTCATTAGTAATCTTCCAAAGTCCTCTCCCAATAGTCAAGTATGAAATAATCTCATCTAACTCTACTTCAGTGGGACTATAATTTGCGTAAAAACATAAAGTTTCCTATGGTAAATGGTAAAACAAGTTGATTATCTCTAACAAAAAAGGTACCAACTTTCTTCGAACCATAACTCGATTATCTTCAACTTCAGATAGATTTTCATAGAACTCCCTCACAACAGATATCACTGTGACAGCAGAGAAACAACAGAACTGTTCCCACTATCGACGAACAATTAAATCTTCCACGTCTCCACCTAAATTTCTAACACATCGCTCCTGAATCAGTTTATAAGATTGCAACGCATCACTATACCGATCTTGAGCCTTCAAACTAACAAATTTGCTCGAATCAAATGAGCTTTTTCCTTCACTCCTCTTTATTCTTGGTGTCATTCTACAAATTTTATAAATTTCAAAAATAACTTCAAAAATCAAGCCTAAATCACTAAACTAAACTTCCAAAAGCACAAACTAAAAATCCCAAGCAATTTTCATAGATTTTCTCTCATTTTTCACAATGAATAGTGAATTTTCAAATTTATCCAAATGTGCTCAAAATAGAAGGTGAAAATCCAAATTTTTTGCATAGAAGTAAAGCTCTTACCTTATGAAATCCGAATCTAGCAAATTTTTTCTGATTCCACCACGAAATCTCCACTTAATGGTGTGCCCTAGATCTTAAAAATTGCAATTTTGAGAGGTAAAAGATGACGGGAGGCGTTAAAAATGGTGTTTTCGGACTGAAATTTCACTTTTAACCATTCGCGAACCAATTTTCGTGAACCGGCGCTTAAGCGCGGGTAAGTGACGCTTAGGCACCTGTCTCTCGGGTTAGCTCGTGCATAAGCGCTAGATGTGGTGCTTAGGCGCCAGTGCATTATTTTTGAAATCTTCAAATTTAAGTAAAATGTACTATTTGCCTAAGTAAACCAACCCTAAATGGTCTCATAGCACTTAATTGACTATTTTCAACTTCTTATAACTCCCTTCTCTCTCAAAATTATCATTAGTAACTATTTCAATTCGAGGCTAAAATAACACAAAATTTTCACAAAAACAAACTTATATTAATTCATAAACAACTAAAAATACTATTAACACTTAATTCTTACTCCAAATAGTCTCGGGTGAGAAAATTTTCTTAAGTACAAAACACATGACACACATTCACAATTAAGCACATAAGTAACATAAACACTAACACATGTCTTAATCACTAAAAATACTTAAATACAACAACTTTAATCACATAAAAACAAACATAAAACTTAATTATATTCTTCATTAGAAGGAACAAATTCAGGTTTTTCATTAGTCTCTCCCGGGGCAACTGGAATATAAAGTTGATAAAACGGACGGTGCTGATGTGCTTTGATGCAATCTTCTTCAATCCACTTTTGCTTAAGAAACATCTCCTTACATGTTTCCTCTACATAACTAGTGTGGCTAAATTGCATTTTCAATTGCCATTCAATATGCTCAAGATGTGCATTAATCTTCAATACCTTAGTCTCCAGTACAGACATGGTATTTTCAATTTTGTTGATCTTCTCTAATATCCCTTCAATACTAATAGCTAAGAAACTGTTATACATCACTTGTGCACTTTGACTAATGAATTTCTTCCTCGTGGTCTCTTCCTTCTTCTTTAAATCCATCTTCCATGAAGACATCATCTTAAAATTTCTCTCTCTTTTAGTCTTTAAGGCTAGAAATGATTTGGGGTGAAATTCCTTCACTAAACCCTTTTATTTGTATGCCTAAATTCTTCCAATAACTCCTAGACACATTTAGAAACTGCCAAGACACATTTTTGCAAACTTCTAAGCAGTTTTTTCTTCTAGGATATTAATTTTTCACATGTTTTTAAACTGTTGCGTTTAAGTGTCGGATTTGGCGCTTAAGCTCCACTGCACATTTTTGCACTAGTCAACTTAACGTCTGAATTCTCATTTTAACATGTCCAGATCACTAAATAAAGTCTTAAAATCAATACTAACACATTATAATCTAAAAAATACTACCCTAATTTTCTTAATCACACAAAACAACAATAAAAACAAAAACAAAATGATACTTATGGGTTGCCTCCAATAAAGCGCTTGGTTTTACGCCGTTAGCCCGACGTAACCAGTGCTTACTCTGGTTGACCCAACATCATTCCATCATTAAACTTATTCTGATCCCCTATATAATAAGATTTCACTCTGTGTCCATTCACTTTAAAGATTTTCTCATATTTATGATCTTTAATATCCACAGCTCCATAAGGATAAACTTTAATCACAATAAATGGGCCCATCCACCTAGACTTATGTTTTCCTGAAAATAATCTTAACCTTGAATTATATAGCAAAACTTGTTGCCCTGGCTGAAAAGTTTTAGTAAGAATCCTTCGGTCATGCCACATCTTCATCTTTTCTTTATAAATTTTAGCACTTTCATAAGACTCATTCCTTATCTCTTCAAGTTCATTTAATTGTAATAATATTTTCTCACCAGCATCTTTCAAATTATAACTAAACTCTTTAATTGCCCAATATGCTTTATGCTCAAGTTCAACTGGAAAGTGAAAAGCTTTCCCAAATACTAGCGTATATGGGGACAATCCTATTGGATTTCTATATGCAGTCCTATAAGTCTACAAAGCAGAGTCAATTTTGACTGACCAATCCATTTTTGTTGGATTCACAATTTTTTCCATATCTCTTTTAATTTCTCGATTGGATAATTCAGCCAAACCACTTGTTTGAGGATGATAAGCAGTAGTGATCCTATGATTTATATGATATTTCTTTAATAACTTCTCCATTATGGCATTTCTGAAATGACTTCCGCCATCAGTAATGATTACTCTTAGCATCTCAAATCTACAAAATATATTTGTTTTCAAAAATTTTGCAACATTTTGATCATCACATCGAGGTAAAGCAATAGCTTTTATCCATTTGGATACATAGTCCACTGCTAAGAAAATATATAAATTTCTGAAAGATGGTATAAATGGTCTCATGAAATATAATCCTTAAACATCAAATATTTCAACTTCTAGCATATACTTGAGGGGCATCTCATTTCTTCTAGAAATATTGCCTACTCTTTAACATCTATCACAAATTTTGATATAAGCATTAACATCTCTAAAAATTGTAGGTCAATAAAATCCAGATTGTATATTTTTGTGTGTTGCTTTATCAACGCCGAAATGTCCCTCAAAATCAAAATTATGACATTTTTGGAAATGGTACAAATCTTTGAATAATCAGATTCTTTCCTTGTTTATATAAAAATGGATCATTCCAAAAATAAGTCTTAGCTTCATAAATAAACTTCCTCTTCTATTGGTATGTCATTCCATAGGGTATAATATCACTAACAATAAAGTTCACAATGTCAGCATACCATGAAACACGTCACTCATTAATAGTGAACAATTTTTCATCTGGAAAATGTTCATTAATTTCATTTTGAAAACATAGTGGTTTTTCTAATTCAAGCTTGGACAAATGATCAACAATTTAATTTTCAATCCCCTTTCGATCTACTATTACAAAATCAAATTCTTCTAAAAGAAGAATCCATCTTATAAGTCTTGGTTTAGCATCCTTCTTTTTCATTAAATACTTAATAGTAGAATGATTTGTATGCACTATACAATGAATTCCAATTAAAAATGATCTAAAGTTATCAAAAGCAAATACTATTGCTAATAACTCTTTTTCAATTGTTTTATAATTAATTTGAGTTTCATTAAGAGTTGTACTATCATAGTAAATAACTTTAAAAATTTTATCATATCTTTGTCCTAAAATAGCTCGTATAGCATAATCACTAGCATCACACATCAATTCAAAAGGTTTTTCCCAGTTTGCTGAAACTATAATTGGTGCAGTGATTAGTTTTTCTTTTAATAACTTAGAAGTTTTTAGGCATTCCTCATCAAAATTGAAAATTGTATCTTTCTCCAATAAATGGTATAAAGGCTTAGCAATCTTTGAAAAGTCTTTAATATATCGTCTGTAGAATCCAGCATGTCCTAAAAAAACTCCTAATTTCCCTAACATTTATTGGATAAGGTAAATTAAGGATCACTTGAATTTTCACAGGATCTACTTCCATACCATTTTTTGATATTTGATGACATAATACAATTCCTCCTACTACCATAAATTGGCATTTTTCCCAATTAAGGACTAAATTTGTTTCTTCACAGCGCTTAAGAACTTTAGATAAATGTTTTAGACATGAGTCAAATGAAGTAACAAACACTGAAAAGTCATCCACAATGACTTCAATCCCTTTTTGAATTAAGTCACAAAAAATTTCCATCATATATCTTTGAAATGTTACAGTGGCATTACATAAACCAAAGGGCATTCTTCTGAAAACAAAAGCATCATAAGGACTGGTAAACGTTGTTTTCTCTTGATCCTCATGAGGTATTTGAATTTGGTGATAACCAGTATATCCATCCAGAAAACAAAAGTATTTATGCCCAGCTAGTCTATCCAGCATTTGATCTAGAAAGGGTAATATAAAATGATCTTTCCTAATTGCAAGATTTAATTTTCAATAATCAATGCATATTCGCCACCCTGTAACTTGTCTAGTAGGTATTAACTCATTATGTTCATTGACAGTTACAGTTACTCCTCCTTTCTTAGGAATGTAATGAATTGGACTAACCCATGAACTATTTGAAATAGGGTAGATAATTTCAGCATCTGACTAATTTCAGCATCTGACCACTTTAAAATTTATTTCTTAACAACTTCTTTCATAACAGGATTTAGTCTCCTTTGTGGAACAACCCTGGGATTGTAGTTCTCTTCCATATGAATTCTTTGCATACAAATTGAAGGACTAATTCTGTTAATATTAGCAATTGTCCATCCAAAGGCTTTCTTAAAATCTTTTAGAATTTTCATCAACCTTTCTTCTTCTTCTATTGTTAATTTTGAGGAAATTATAACTGGTAAAGTAGAGGAATCTCCTAAAAAGGCATATTTTAAATGATCAGGGAGTAACTTCAACTCAAGTTCTGGAGCTTTTTCAATAGATGGACAAAATGATTTATCTTTGTCTATCATGTCTAGAATTTTAAAACTTTCTCAAACATAGTTTGAATCTTCCTTAAAAAGATCTTCACATTGATCTAATTCCTCTTCTTGCTCATGTTCCATTAAAATGGCATTCACTTAGGTATCTTATAACATACATTCTAAAATATTCATCATCTTTACCTTTTGTTGGGTATTTCATTGATCTTGAAATGTTAAAAGTAATAGTTTGATCTTTGATGTGCATTGTTAATTCCCATTTTCATCTATCATTGCTCATTATGTGACTAGGAAAGGTCTCCCCAAAATGATAGGTATCACTTTATCTTCCTCTGTATCTAGCACAATGAAATCAACAAGAAAGATAAATTGATCCACTTTCACTAGGACATCTTTTATAACTCCTTTAGGGTATGTTATCGAATGATCTGCTAACTGAAGAGTTACAATAGTAGGGGTTATTTCTCCTAATCCCAATCTTTTAAATATTGATAATGGCATAAGATTAATGTTTGCACCTAAATCACATAAAACTTTCCCATAAAATATGTCTCCTATTGCATATGGAATTGTAAAGTTACTAGGATCTTTAAGCTTTTTAGGAAGCTTCTTCTGAATTCTTGCACTGCACTCCTCACTAAGTGCAACAGTCTCATTATCTTCAAATTTCTTTTTTCTGTTGAGAATACCCTTCATAAACTTTACATAGCTAATCATTTGTTCTAAGGCTTCAATAAATGGAATATTAATTGTAAGCTTCTTAAATATTTCCAAAAATTTTGAAAATTGCTTATCCAACTTCAGCTGAAAAAGTCTTTGTGGAAATGGAGGTGGTGGTTTTCCAAATCAATTTACAGCGGAGAAATAGGTCTCTCGAAAACTTTTGGAGCATCCTTATTTGATTTATCAATTTTTCTCTCTACACTTCAATTTCTTTTTGAACTGGACCTTTCAACTCTCTTCCGCTTCTAAGTTGAACGGTTTTTACTTGTTCTTTATTCTGGTCTTTTAGATTTTATTCAGTATTACTAGGAAATATTCCTTGGGATCTATTACTTAATGAATTTTCTATTTGCAAAATATATTCAGTTTAAGTAATAGTCTTTTTAAAAATAGAAAGTTTTCTAAAAGTGCATATTGTATAAGTTCCCTGTGAGTTCGATATTCAGGTCTTAATCAAAAAGTCTTATATTACCTGATAAAGATATGTATACTTGCGTAGTATCCAAATATATATAAATTAAAAGTTAAATTCTTATTTTTTCTTCAAAATCACGTTTTTTGTTTTGTTGCAAAGTACGGAAATATAAGTGAAATATAATCTGAATTATTGTTGTACTTTGCATATTAGTAGTATCAAGGGATCAGAACTCTTCTTGAGCTCCCTCAGAGTGATCCCACCTACTAAGTGTTAGAGGTTAGGATCAATATGTAGAGCTTAAAGTTGAGTAAATAGGGGTTTAGAATTTCTAATGGTGAGGGTTCCTTTCTAGTTCTCTAAGAATAGTCAATAGGAAATTCCTATGGCTAAACCTTAGGTTACTAAAGAGGAAGACTAGACCTCAACCAAAAGTGAAGTCAACAGTGCCTCCAAAGAAAAATATCTTTTCTCATGAAATTGTAGTAAATGAAGTAGATGATTCAAAAGAATCACAAAGAAGAGGTCATTCAACTCTGCTTCAGCGATCTACTAACATTCCTTCACAATGAGCTGACAGAGGTTCTTTTGGCCCATACACCAAAGATCGAGGTCGGGGATGTGGACGAGGAAGAACCAACATGATTGTTGAACAAACTAAGCTAACCATCAACACCGACATGGAATAAAGCTCTGATGAAGAAAGTTTCGATGAAGAAATGATGATGATAAAATAGAAAAAACCTTGGTACGATATTTCCTTGGAAGATGTGGAGAAAAGTGAATACGTGTCGATGTACAATCAGATCAACCACTGTGTGAATGTCGTGACCCTTACTCCAATCTACCCTCAAGAGGTTGAGAGTTTAGAGGTCAAGGAATTCCATAGTGTTGGCTCAAAATCGATCAAGTTTTACCGTGCTTCTTCTTCTACTAATTCTGAAAATCATGTAAATTTGGAAGAGGATTGTAATTAATTAATGGAATTTCTTTTTAGTTACTTTTTCTCCTTGTGTGAAAAAAATAATTCAACAGGGACATGTGCTAAAGAAAATGCCAAAAGATAAGCTAAAACTTTTTGCAAAATTGTGGAATGTTAAAAGTCAAACTCTTAACTTGAAAGAAGGTCTCGGATTTGGTACTATAGGAACAGTCGATGACTCAGAATTTTGCATGGTTGTTACTAGCAGATTGGAAAAGGATTGCCTCAATATAGATGATGCTCCACAATAATTTTTAGAAGAAATTAAATCAGCAGTGGATGCATTGAAAGAAATCAACCTTAGGAGTGGGAGAAGTCTCGACCCACCTTTATAAGTTCTCTACTCAACGAGGAAGAATCCACATAAGTGATGAAGTTGTTATCAGGATTTAGATTGCTTTGCCTGGAGCTATTAAGAAATGTCAGGGCTATCTGCAAAAGCTACAATTCATAATCTCGAGGTGGACAAAGATATGACCCCTATAAAGCAAGCTCTAAGAAGAATGCGCCCTGAGATAGAGCAACAAGTCATTCCTGAGGTAAAGAAGTTAATAGATCATAACTTTGTAAAGGTAGAGCAATATCTCACATGGTTAGTCAACAATGTACCAGTTAAGAAGAAAAATAGACAAATCTGTGTATGTGTCTGTCGGCACTATTTTGGTTGGAGGAGTTGCCCGTTAGAATCTATCGACCGCCGGAATCAAAATCATATTGCCCGCTTCGGAAAGGCGTTTAAATTACATATATATATATATATATATAGAAAAATATTAAATCAAATTGACCCTATAATTTTCATAGTTTAAATGAAAGAGCACTATACCTAAAACCCTGTATCTATCCCGAAGGATAAACACAAGACTTGAGGATGAGGCTCGATCAATTAAACTAGAAATAAATGATATATGTTTGGCCTACAGAACCATTTTGTTTTTGCCGACAAGTTTCCCTATTTAATACGAAGATATAAATAGGGTTTATATTAAATTAGGTTTGGATAAGCTTCATATAAGGGCAAACCTCCATAGTTAAATACATCTTAGATAACTAAAGTCACCTAAGAAAACTCTTGATAAAAATTAGGAAATATTATCTTCAAGGAGTTCAAAAGGATAGGACTTTTCAACGAAATCAGAAGAAGAGGTGTGAAAGGGGAATGCTTCAAATTTGGGACATTTTTTTGTAGAGTCCAAAGAAGGAAGAACCAAGGGATGTCACAGATTCAGGGGAGAACCTCAGTGACTTCCCAAGCTATCCTATTGTTTGGCTTCAATTTTGAGGATAAATTATTTAAGTGTTTCATCTTACCAATTTTATTTGTTATGGCTTACATTCATGTGAAACAACCACACAAATAGCCTGGAAGATGTGAGGATTTAGGTCGTAACGAACGATAACCTCGAAATCCTAAGACAAGTTAGGGCTTAGATTATACAACAGAGCTGTATAGAGGCCTAAAAATGATGTGAGGATTTATGTTGCAAAAGCAAAAAACCTCAAAATCTTATGGCTTGTTGTTTAATTCTAAAAAAAGAAATTGGCTTAGTTGGGGAAGCATGTTTTATTGTTGAAGATGGTCGTGCTGCCCACCATGCTAGCTCCAAGCTCCTTGTCGTGATGAGTTTAACTTTTTTAGTGTGTCAAGTTAAGATGTCAAATCAGATGGCCCTATAATTAAAGTTCTTTAAATGTTATGGGGCATGTTGAAGTTGATTAGAGTGAGACCGGTTAGGATCCTATGGTTCCCTCGTTCTAGCACCACTATTTTTTATCGGATTCACTTAGTCCAAATGAATTTTACTAAACTCAACTTAATGAGTTTCATACTTTCATTTAGATCATGGTAAATTTAGTTAGCAAATGTAGGTTACCTCTTCCGAGGGATTCTCAGTCATAAGATAGAGACGTCTTCATTTAGTTGTAATTATTATTTTGTGTTGTTTGTGATTAAATTTTGAGTAGTCTTATATTTTGAATGTTATGGCGGTTAATTTTATCTTGGTTGATTTTAGTTTTGGCTTTGGTTTTGTGGCTACCTTAGCAGTTTTGGTTTTCATGCATGGTGTCATCGTTGTTTAACATGCAAGCTCAAGAAAAGAAGTACGGGAAGATAAATGCATTAATGTAAAAGCATACCTGGCGAGTCTTCTCATTCCACCACCTGAAAGGTCAGTACTTGCAAGACATGTATATAATATTGCAAGGAATTTAAATTGCATGAGTAGATGAAGGTTTAGCTACCAAACTCCAAGCTATGACTTTGTTGAATCTCGGAAGATCCTAGTAGATGATTTTGGGATAAAGTATGATAAGTTCAATTTGTTCTTCAAAACATCCAAAAGATTTCAAATTGCCTGGGATATGACCCTAAACTATTTTGAAGATCTCTTGAATTATTTTCAGTTTATTTTCAAACTTATCATAATGTTCTAATAATCATCCGAGTTTAGAGTGTGGCTACCCCATTGCTCGGCGAAACTTAACAAGTCAATTATCCCAAGGGTAGGGTACTCAATTAATCAATTGACGCTTCATTTAAGAGTTATGTGAATGAGTGCCCCTAAGGCAAGTTTGAGTCATTTAAGGTTTTGGTGTCCATAATGAAGGTCAAGCTTGTAGTGTTTAAAGATATTAATAAAAAATCATATCATCTTATAAATCAAATCAATTGAGTTTAGAAATCGAGCCTAGGTCACTACCAAGCCCTTAACAATCATAATGGGGATTTTGGTGAAGGTTAAGATTTTAATTTAAGTAACATGTATTTTCATTTAAAGATCACATTATCATCGATTTTGGGCTTAAGGAAATTAAATTATCATCCTTTTAGCTTAAGCCTCTCATTTAAGATAACTTTCGAGATTAGTTGACTTGCAAGTCATGAAGATTGAGGGAAGTTATTATTTGTTGATGTTGTGTAAAGGTGGGGGGTAAGTTTCTGCCTCATAATCTCATTGTATTTCAATCATCCAAAAACAATTATCAGGATCAAAGTTACCCATTTACCCCTGGTTAAATTTAAATTTTAATTAAGTCATCAAAGTCTAATATGTCTTTCTAGCCCCTGCGGGACTTCACCTCATAACTCTTCAAACACAACTCAAATGACTTTGAGGGTTTAAAGTGTTATGTTCATGAGGTAATTAAAATGTTAGAGGAGAATATGTGGACCTCTCAAAATTTGATTTAAGTTAAATAATTATTTAAATTTAAAAAATAGGATTTTCAATTTTCAATGTATTTAATCATCCAAAATAAAATTTATATTTATGTAAAAATTTATATTTAGAAACACTTAAACAAAATTTCATGATTATTTGAATCAAAATTTAGATCAATTTTCATTTTTTATTAAAATAGAAAATTGGGTTTTAATTACATAAATTATTTTTCTATTTTTATTAGACTCCTTTGAGTTCCGAAAACTCAAAGAATCAAATTTTGTATTTTTTGTGCTTTTTAATTTATTTAATATAATTATTTTTGTGAGAAAAAAAATATGAAAAATTCATTTTTAATCCTTTAAAATTTATTTTTAACTTAGAAAAATTCGGGAAAATGTACTAATGAATTCTAAGTGATCACGGGATATTCTCACTCATTTTGAACTATTTTTTGTACTTTTGAAATTTTTGATTATTTTTATTATTTTAATTAAAATAATTTTACCGTTTCATTTTTACCATCGCATTAGCAAAAAAAAAAAAGTTGAGGAGGCTTTAAAGAAAACCAAGGGTGGAAAGTCTGTAGGACCTGATGATATCCCAATTGAAGTGTGGAAATATTTGGGAGATTTGGGAGTTTCTTGGCTTACTAAACTCTTTAATATTATTTTAAAAACTAAAAAGATGTCTGAGGAGTGGAGGAAGTGTATTTTGGTCCCCATTTTTAAGAATATAAGGGATGCACAAAAGTGTGCAAATTATAGAGGAATTAAGTTGATGAGTCATACTTTAAAATTCTGGGAGAGGGTAATTTAACATGGGTTAAGACGCATCACAAAAATCTCTCATAATCAATTTAAATTTATGTCAAGCAGGTCTACTATGGAAGCTATACATTTATTGAGAGATTTGATGGAGAAATTTAGAGATAATAAGGAGAATCAACATTTGATTTTTATTGATTTAGAAAAAACATACGATAAGATTCCAAGAGATATCCTTTGGAGAGTTCTCGAGAAGACATGTGTTGATATGACTTATATTCAAGTCATTAAAGATATGTATACTAGATTTGTTACTTGTGTTCAAACTGAAAGAGGATTGACAAAATATTTTTCTATTTATGTTGGATTACATAAGGGATCGGCTTTAAGCCCATATCTTTTTGCTTTAGTTATGGATGGTCTCATTAGATATCTATAGGAGGATGTACCTTGGTGTATGATTTTTGCTGATAATATTCTTCTTGTGGATAAAACGAGAGAAAAAGCCCAAGAAAAACTTGAATTATGGAGGTCTACATTGGAGTCTAAAGGCCTTCGTTTAAGTAGAACTAAAATTGAATACATGGAATGTAATTTTAGTAGTAATAGCTCTAGTG
>NEWO01000807.1:76441-97517 GCA_003013225.1 Phalaenopsis aphrodite
TGTTTAAATAGATAAATAGGACTTTTTCCTATTTATTTAAATACCCCTAACTTAGAAAATCCATAACTTTGTGTAGAAAAATCACAAAAAGAAAATAAAAATACCCTCTTGCTTAGTAAATAGAGGAGAATAATGTGGAATAATTTTCAAGTTCATTTGATGCATGAAATATTTTTAATTAATTAAACACTATTTGGAATCATTTGATTCTCCACGCATATTGACACATCACATTGGCTTGAAATTTGACATATTGTAGCCTCTGTAAGGGGGAACATTCTCTGATTTTTCCAAAGTCAAATGAGTTCCTATACAGAGATCCATATTTTTAAAGTTTTTTCACATTATTTCCTTAAAATAATCATGGAAATTAGCATATTAATTATAAAATCCTAAGAAAATTTTGGAAGGTCCACCATGACTAGAGAAACCTTTGGAAATAATTTCATGAGTCAAGTCATTTAAAATGTCCTTAAATTTTACAAACACTAAATCGCTAAGATAATTAATTTTGGAAAATTTAAACATTTAAATGACTTGATTTTTATTCTCCACTATGATTTACGATCCAGAAAACTCATCATAAAAATTTCAAAATACTTTGAGTTAATTTGACATCTTAAATTGATTTTTAAATATAAAGATCATTCTTAACACTTAAATGATTTTTTAAAAATCAAGACATAACTCAAAAAGTTATGAAACTTAGTTTTATGAGTTCTCTGTGATCAGCGGTATTTTCTAAAAATAAAATGATATTTAAGTTAAATTTTTGATTTTTAGCCTATTTTAAATATTTAAAATAATTAAAAAGTTCATAAAAATCAAAAAAATAATAAAACTCATGGAAATGTTCTAAATTGCTTCCTAATTACTTAGGAACAATTAGAATAATTTTCCTGATTTTCTAAATAAAGATATTGAATTTTAAAGCTTAAAAATAATTTTTAAAGGCTAAAAAATGAGTTTACACTAAAACAATTCCAATAAATCAAAGAAAAATCAAAAAAATATAAAATTTGCTCCTCTGAGTTCTCTGACCTTAGGGAGATTTTTCAAAAATACAAAGCTTAATTTCACCACCTAAAATATTTTATTTTTATTAAATAACCCAGAATTTAAAATAATTCTAGTAAATCACAGAGAATTCAAAAAATTATGACATTTGATCCAAAGACTTCTCTGGTCTAGTCTACCTCCAGTAAAAATTTCATTTGATTATAATTTACCTTGGTCAAGTTAGGAATTTTCTTTGAAAAATTCTATTTTTGCATGAAAATAATTATATAAATTAAATTAAATTTTGAAAAATCACATTTTCTCCTCTGATGTCTCAATGGACCCATGAATGAGGTATAATAAAAATTTCAAAGTCATTTGAATTTAATTTGACAAATTATGAAGTGTTAAAGCCTTAGGGGCAAATGTGTAATTTTGGAAATTTTGCCTTAATTAACATTTAGGCTTAATTCAAGGAGGGGAATGGGTAACCTTTGATCTTAATCAATTTATTTGATGCTTGAAACACAAGGGGTCAATTGCTAGAAACCATTCCCACTTTCTTAATTAAGTTAATAAATTTCTAAATTATTAAAATTTGGAAGTTTATTAAAATTAAATGATCCTGGACTTATGGGTATAACTTTTAAAGTCAATGATTAATCAATTTAATACCCCTATCTTGATTTTCAAGTAAAATTCAAATCATGAATCATGACTACCCCCCTCTAATTAAGACACTCACCTAGGTCTTAAGGGCTTAGTGGTGACTTAGGCTAAATAAAGATTGACTAAAAGAGGATTAGAGAAATAAGCATAATTATATCAAACATCCTTGAAACGCCACTAAGCCCAATTAGGATTAAAATTTGGCTGAGTGTTCAAATTACACTAACTTGCCCCTTCATGGGTCTTCACCCACATAATTCTTAAATTAAATGACAAATGATAATTACCCCTTTGTTAGGGATAATTGAGACATCAATGTTCACTGAGTAATAAGGGTATTTACAGGATGAACCATTAAACAACATAATGAGTTTAAATGGACTCGAGGCTTTTCACTAGTTGGTGAGAGAGAGGCATGGATCTGCTTCCCCCTCTTAGCTTGTTGGATACCTCAGAGGCCTATTAAACTTAATATTTTTCACTTAATGGAATCATCCTTAATTAAACTTTTAAGAACTTACCAAAATACAGCAAAGAGTTAGGAAAACTCCTCAGAACTCTACTTTTCCTGCTCTTCATAAATACCCTCACATGCATTTTCAAGTTTCAGGTGATAGAACGAGAAGACTCGCCAGGTACGCTTTTACAGTTTATAGTACCGTATTTCTTCTGCCTTTTTCCTTACATGTTTTATGCTTGCATTTACCTACATAAACTTGCATGTTAACCATAACCCAAAACCAAAAATAAAAAAATCAACTAAGATAAAATTCACCACCACAACATTCAAAATATAAAACAACTAAAAATTTAATCACAAACATCACATAAAAACTACAATTGCAACTGAATTAAGACGTCTCTATTGGATGATCGGGAATCCCTCGGAGGAGGTAACCTACGATTGCTAACGAGGCTTCCCATGGTTTAAATGAAATTATGGAACTCATTAAGTTGGGTTTGATAAGTTCATTTGGACTAAGTGAATCCAATAGAAAATAGTGATGTCAGAACGAGGGAACCGTACGATCCTAACCGCTGTCACTCTAATCAACTTTAATATGCCCTCATAAAATTTAAAGAATTTCAACCATAGGGCCACCTGATTTGATATTATAACTTGACACAATAGATAACTCAGACTTGTCTTGGCAAGGAGCTTGGAGCTAGCTTGGTAGGCAACACGGCCATCTTCAACAACAAAACTTGTCTTCCCCAGCTAAACCAATCTTCCTTCCTTAGACCTAAACAACAAAGCCATAGGACCTCGAGGCTTTTTGCTTATGCAACGTAAATCCTCACCTTATCTTTAGACCTTTGCATAGCCCTGCTATACAATATAAGCGCTAACTCGTCTTAGGATTCTGAGGTTGTCGTTTGTCACAACCTAAATCCTCACATCTTCCAGGCTATTTATGTGATAATTTCACACAAATGTAAGCTCTAACTAATAAAATTGGTAGGATGAAAGACCTAAATATTTCTCCTCAAAACTGAAGCCAAACATTAGGATAGCTTGGGAAGTCATCGAGGTTCTCCTCTAGATCCATGACATCCCCTAGTTCTTCTTCCTTTGGATTCTACAAGAAAAAATTGTTCCAAATTTGAACCAATCCCCTTGCACACCTCTATGTCTGATTTCGTTGAAGAGTCCTACCCTTTGAAATTCCTTGAAGATAATTTTTCTTGATTTCTATCGAGAGTTTTCTTAGGTGACTTTGGTCATTTAAGATGTAATTAACTATAGGGGCTTGCCCTTATAGGAAGCATGTCCGAACCCAGCTTAATATAAACCCTATTTAATCCTTTATATTAAATAGAGGAACTTATCGACAAATACAAAGGTTTCGCAGACCAAACAGATGTCATACTTCCCTTAGTTTATTTGAACGAGCCTCATCCTCAATTCTTGTGTTTATCCTTGGGGATAGATACAGGATTTGAGGTACAATACTCTTTCATTTTAAACGATGAAAAATATGGGGTCAGTTTGATTTCATACTACAACGTCCTTCCGAAGCGGGTGACGGGATTCCAATTCCGGCGACCGACAGCTTCTTACGGGCAACCCCATAAACCAACCCAAAATAACGCCAACAAAGCCTCAGCTAGACCATTAGCTCTCGAATAGTATATTGTGGAATACCACCAATCAATTTGAAGACAATGAGTGAATTAATTTATCTTGGTGTGCTTGAAAGCTAGCCCATTAAGAAAATGATATAGAATGGCACACCAAATTGGTACACGTTATTATTCTTGAAAAAGCGCATCATATTTTTAGCCTTGACCTTCCTCAGGGAAATGAATTTCATCCACTTAGAAAAGTAGTCGGTGGCTGCAAGTATGAAATGATGTCCTTTAGAGGATGGAGGATGGGCCCTACAATATCTGTCCAGGTTTCAAAGGGCCAAGACGCTAATATCGGATGTAGTGCATTTGGGGATTGGTGAGGTACTGGACTAAACACTTGGCAATGATGGCATTTCTTGGAAAAACTTATGCAATAAAGGGTCATCGAAGACCTATAATATCTGAGCCTATTGTTCCCGACTTTCATCTTGGGGCCCGACTGATGGGACCCACATAAGCTGTCATGAACTTCAATCAAGGTCTTATGGGTCTCGTCATTCCTAAGTCATCACAACCACATTTAGTCAAATGAGTGTCGGTAAAAGTTACCATTTCAATTTGGTATATGATAATGCTCACTTTTGTATTGAACAGCAAGAGAGAAATCGTCAGGGAGTATTCCCTTCATCAGTTATGTGGTAATGGTTTGAAGCCAATCAACACATGGTTCATATGATGTGGAAAAAACTGTGACTTTAGTACCCAGAGTGGTAGCTTTTGAGGGTTCAAGGCATGTTGGTGACAAGATTCTTCTATCTTGGATCACCAATGTTACTGGGTATCGAGTAGGATTGAATAGTTTCTTGGCTAGCCTAGGAAGGAAGTTAGTTTTGTCTTTCAAGTAACTTGGTGCTTTGACAAATGAAACATAGAGGATGTGCCCCAACAATGCTATCACTCCCTCATGGTAAGCTCAGATTTAAGAACTTTGTAGGTTCCCATTACCCGACTAATGATGAGTTACGAGTACCCAAAGATCTTAATATTTTTCATACTCATTTGGATGACTAATTTTAATCAAAAAATAAAGGCTTTGTACTCCTCATTTGTCAAGCTTTAAGAATAGCGAAGGATATCATGCTCCAGGGGAATGAAAATGAGGCCGACGTTGGCCTTCACCCTCAGGAGAGATCTGTATGGGCCTTACTTAAAGGAAGAAGCTCCATTGAAGTATTATTCCCACTCGAGGGAATCGATAACAACATATATTTATCAAGAAAGTTATCGTTAATTGAAGAGATAGTTGGGATCTAGTGTGCTACTAGAAAGTCAGTAAAAGCCTGCCCTTTGATCACTCATTGAAGGATATACGATATGTCAAATTGTGATAGGAGCATGGCTCATATCGCTAATAATCCAGCTAGAGTGGGTTGAGTCATCAAATACTGCAAAGGGTTTGAAATCAGATCGATGTGTTGGAGGAGCATGTAATTTCTCAACTTTTGAACTGAGAATATCAACACCAAACAATATTTCTCAATTGGCAGATATTTCATTTTAGTTGGGATGAAATGCCTACTAAGATAATACATGACATTCTCTTTCACATCCTCGTTTACTTGAGTTAACAAGGAACCTACCGACTCATCGAAAGTGATAATGTATTAAAAAGTTCCTTGGAATGGGAGCTGCCAAAATTTACAAATTCAATAAGTAATGCTTGATATCATTAAAAGCCTCATGACACACTTTATCCTAGTGGAAATGGGCATCATATTTGATCAATGCCAAGAAATGTTTGTAACATCTCAAGAGATTTAAAATGAACCTCCTACTGAACGCAAGCTTCCTATGGAGGGAACATAGCTATCTTAGGCTCTAAGGAGGCCTAATTTCTATGATGGATTTAATCTTACTTGGGCCAATTTCAATTCTCCTATGTCAGACTATAAAGGCCAAAAAATTCTATGATGAACATAGCTATCTTAGACTATGTCAGACTATAAAGATAGCTATGGAGGGAACATAGCTATCTTAGGCTCAAGTGCACTTCAACATGTTCATCTTCAGGTCATATTTTCTATGGTGTTCAAAGATGGTCCCTAGACCACCACATTGTTAATGTATTATTCAACCTCGTGATGCAACAAGTCATCAAAGATGTGTGTCATCACACATTGTTAGGTTGCCCTGGTAAGATTCAAGTTTAATGGCACAACCAACAACAAAAGATGTCTATGGGTGTGCAAAACACTGCATGTTTTTCCTCTTTTGTGGGTATTAGGATCTGATTGTATCCAAATGAAGCATCCATGAAAGAATAATTGCATGCAAAGTGGTGGTGTTTACCATCTTCTCAGGGATTGGTGGTGGAAAGTCGTCTTTTGGGTAGGCCTTATTTAGGTCCCAAAATTTGATGCAAACTTATATTTGTTCTTTCTTCTTTTGAATAGGTGTGACGTTCACAAGCCATGTAAGGTAAGAGATTTCTCTGATGAAGCCATACTTGATGAGCTTTTTGGTTTCTTTGATAACCATCAGCTTTATTTCAGGACACATTCTACAAGTGTTTTTTTGATAGGAAAAATGTTCATGTTAATGGCTAGATTATGGACATCCTCCTCCATGGTTAAACCAAACATTTCAGAATAGCTCTATGTAATGTCGTCTCGAAACTCCTTGAGGATTTTTATGATATTATTAGCCATAGAATCTGATAGAAGATTTTTGAAAGTATAATGGGGATTTTCAATTGTACCTAAGTTAACCTCGATCAATTTGTCAACGATCGAAGACACTTCATCCTCTAATTCAAGAGGGACATCCTTAACCTCAAACTCCTCATTGTGAGAGTTAAAAATCTCACTATAGTGAGATGTGGAGATCATCATTCATGAAACATTGGGGTTTTTTGTGTCACTTAGCCTTTTGACATATTTTATGCCAGATGTTTCCTCAGGAGGCCTATTCTATTGCATAGCCTCGCGTAGTTTGGCTTGATGAACATATATCTTCTTAGATAATAACTCGTTATCCAAGAATTTAAAAATGAGAGGCGAACAATAATAAGAAAGGGGGAAGTCCTCTACTTTCTCACTATCATTATTTAAATATATTACATCATTGTGGTTTACAAGAGAATCTACTTTATAGAAAAAAATTTCATTCTCAGACTTTGGTCGAGGATGTACACAAAAGGTCTTGAGGTATTCAATGAGAGAAGCATTTGTAGACGTTCAATCCTTGTGAAGGCTTCACAGAACTGGATCAATAGTCAACACCTTATATGTTAAAGGCAATTTGCACAAATGAGGGACCATGATCACATTTGATGACCAAAGTTCCACCTCATCAATGTCGTCTTGATCATCCGCATATGAGCCTTTAGGCTTATTCACTGGTAAGGCTTTTTCTACTTCAAAATTAGTGTCATAATTAATTCTTATTCTTACTTTAGAGGTTGATAGAATAGGGAGATTTCTAGCTGGGTCCATGATGAGTGGGGCACGAAGCATTTCCTCTTGCTTCACCATCTCCTTACCTTTGATCAAGTGAGAGCTAGGAAGAGAAGGGGCCCGTGAATGTCCAATCATATTTGAAGTTGGCAGAGATGCCTTGCTATGAGGAACATAATTTTGAGCATCATCATAAATATTGATTTCATTGATGGGAAAATGATGGATATCACCTGGGATGGAGAATTTTTCTCCTGCACGCATGTACTTGATGCATCAGTGCAGAGGCGAAGGTACCATCCCATACTTAAGAATCCAGGTAGTTCCAAATAATGCTCTAAAGGATGTGTTCCCATGTAGAACTTGTATGTATTTTTGAACTCTCTGAATTGGTGAGGAAAGTTTATGGACCCTAAGGTCTTTTTCCCCTTCTCATTGAAGTCATTTAATATGATCCTATCAGAGCACAAACTTTGCATGCTCAATGAAAACAACTCAATGATGTGAACAGATTTGTCAGGATTAACTAAAATATGGTTCAAAAGTGTCCTGTATATCATAGGTGACACGTACAAGGGATAATTATGGTCCATAGTGCCCAAAAAAAATTCACGCTCAACATATGTGACAGAAGATATGTCTTGCAGTATAATCGCCTCCATCTTTTCCTTTGTGTAGTAAGCATGGAAGACTACAAGCTCCAAAAGAGCTTTCACCAAAGTCTCCCTCAAATCAGAGGACAAAAGGAGAGTGTCATATATGCTTAAAGAAGCTGACAAGTGTTTAAGGTATGTTAGCACGATGCAATCTACCTTGTTAGTAGAATTTTTAGTTTCTTTTCTTTGGGCAAAAACTTTGTGAAGTTCATCCACCTCTTAGGTGATGACCTCCTTCTATTTTTCATTTAGAGTGGATTTAGCCACCCTTGGAGGAAGGCTTTTGCCACTTCGTAAGTGGACTTCCTAAATATCCTCCCTGGGGAACCCATTGGGATCGTCCCTAGCGGAACATTCATGTGAAGACTCAATGTAAGGGCCCTGAAAAGTAGGCATCTCACTTACACCATCTGACGAAGCACTCAAATCATCACATATATGGTAAGCACCATTGATGGAGGATAATGACTATTATTGCTCCTCTCATTCACTACAGTTTTTTGTGTCGAACTCATGAGAACTAACCATAAAAATAGAAAGCACAAAAAAGTACTCATAAATGTCTTCTTTTATTGATTTATCAAAACTGCAAATAGCATAAAAAGGAATAGACTTCTGCTCTAAGCTCACATTTATATATGAAAGGAAAGAAAGTACATCAGTAGTAAAATGTGTAGTGAATACGATCAGAATGGCTGTAACAGCTCTGGCTGATCCTCTTCCAAGAGGCTTCTCCAAATAAGGCTCTAGAATCTCGATCTCCCTAGCTCTATGGTGGGCTTCAACAAATTTTTGAACACATAACAATCTTCTAACACATGACCTAAGTTCCTATGGTAGTGGTAGAGTCAGGCTCGCTAATCTTCTACACCTCATCGGGTTTTTTTGGTTTCAGAAGCTGCATACTCTGTTTAATTAAGTTTTTAAAGATCTTCTTAAGGCATAACTTTTTAAAGGAATGTATCTTAGGCTTATTTTGCTAAGAGGGATGGGTCTTCCGTTTTTAAGAAGGTGAGAGAGCTTGTTCAGTAGACAAGCAAGCTTATTCTGCCTACTCTCAACTGTCATCAAAGCTAAGCTCAAACTTCTCAAAGGACCCACTATCACAGATTTTTTTCCTTTGGCTTTATCTTCACTTTTAAGAACTAAAGTTCTTACAGTATCTTGCAGATTGATCGCCTTTTTATTACCATCTCAAAAGTTTTGATAGAAGTTATCTTTAAAAAGACAAAATGGGGCTTTTCTCTTGCTCATTAGTGTGACGATATGCTGACCCAATCTACAATTACGTAGATATTTATGTTCCTTAATATGCCAAAAACTTGATCAAAATTGTATTTAACGACTAGTGAGAACAAATGAAATATGATAAAATTTAAAGAAATAGCTTTCTCACTAGGTGTGCTACGCAAGTATATATATCGTTTCAAGTAATATAGATTGTAAAAGCCCCAGTACCGATCCCACAGACAAAACATAAACGAAAAACAATGAAAATGAGATTTAGAAATTTTAACTTAAGAAAACTTTACTTAAAACTACAGTAAATATCTAACGATGAAAATTAAGTTTACTAAATTTGACAAAATGCATGTAAAACTAAATGAAATGTTTTTAGAAAATATAAATAAAGAGACATTCTCCTTGCCAATAATTCATAATCAGTTTAGGATTTCAAATTTTGTTTAGAAGCTTAAATGTGGTATTGTGACAAATAGGAGCATATATATTCTTAACTTCTTTCAATTGTGTAAAAAACATTGACTAATCTAAATTTGGTGTCTACATGTATAGTAGTGCTGGGTAGGTTCTAGTCTCTCACTCCTAGATTATCCACTGTGCCCTCTCTATAAGACCTAACAGTGACACTTAGTTCCAATCTCTAGACCAAATTGATAAAAAAAAATCTAGCTTGACACCCTAAAAACATCAATTCTACACCCATAATATCATATCTCTCTGTCTATTTGCACCCCCCTTCTGACGATCACCAGTGTTCTTTCCAAGATATAATGTGATACCTACAAGTTAAGAGATCTTAGCCCTCTAGGGTCTATAGGTTTCCTCAACAAATTTTAATAATACAAGTGGTCAATTTATAAAGTAATTGAAGAACTAGTAAAATATCATCACAATTTTTAGGAATAAAAGAAGTTCGAAACAAAATCAAAATCACTTAATTACTTCATTTTGCAAGAAGAAAGAGAGAAAACTACTATAAATGAATGGGGATAACAAAACAAAACATATTTATAAAACCCAAATCTAAAGTACAAAACTTAAAGACAAAGATACAAATACTTATCTTGAATGATTCCCCAAGCACTCCTTTGAAGTTCTCTAACTTCTCTGACTCCAACAACACTTAAAAGAGTCACAAACTCCAGAAATAATAAAGCCTAACAAAGAAAACTTCTCACACACTTAACACATTAACACATTATGAGACTCTATATATCCAACTTCTCTAGCCTCTTAGAATTAATCCATATTTATAGAGCTTCAAAAAAGACCAAGGGTTGCTTCAGACATCTCTTCAAAATTTGACCTCATTTAATGAATCTTTTAGAAAATAACTGTGGCACCTGGGTGCTACACCGTCGCGCCTAGGCGCCAACCAAGTTCTGCATCTGGCGCCTAGGTGCCACTTCGACTGGTTTGCAATTATTTTTTAGTTTAGCCCATTTTGCTCGTTTCTCCTCATAAACTTATTTTCTTGCATCTACAACCAAAAACATAAAAATATCTATCATTAAAGCATAATATCCAAAAAATTGAGCATAAAATTTTCATAAAAAATGGGTAATTTTAAGGTTGATCAATTCCCTCAAACTTAAACGTTACTCAACCTCAAGTAACCTTTCTTACTATATGTAAAAAGTAAAACATATGGAACTGAGTTTTACTTGAGGATTTCAATAATTTTTGTTTTATAAATGCAATAGTGAAACTTTAGAAAGATTTTTAATAACATAGGTTAAAAATAGAATGTAAAAATATTTAGTAGTCAAATCTAAGAATTCTTATTTCCTATTTATTTCAAGAATAATTTTAGTTTGTTATATTAAAGATACTTAGAAAAAAATATAAGAATAAGAATATCTAATACTTTATAAATAAGCTTAGAAATGTAATTAAGTCTCTTTCGTTAAGACGATTTAAGTGAAGCTAATTTTTTATTAGGCTTCTCCTCAAGCTTCTCCTCACATATATTTTCCTTTTTTCTTTTCTTTTCTTTTTTATTTTTCTTTTCTTTTTTTTTATTTCTCTTTCAGGATCATTTTCAATCCTTTCTTTTTTCTTTTCATGACATGTGAGGATTATTATATCTGAATAGCCTTTAATGATTTTGAACTCCACACCCTCTTCTTAAAGTTGAAAAATTTTTACATTTCCTTGATAAATGTGTATTAGACTTGAAATTAATTTTTCATATAGTCTCAATTATTTCTTTTCAAATAAAAATCCAAGATCTTTAACATTTAAAAAAATATATAATTCTCTTTATTTTAAATAATAAAAGCATAATTTTAGACTCTAGTACTAAATATTTTAAATCTAGAATTAATCTTTATAATTAAAAATTTTAACTAAGTTTACTATATTATTTGTAAAATCAAATTATAGTTATCTCAAGCTATCCCAACAAACCACAAGTTAGATTAAAGTAATTTTTGAAAATATATTTTACTTAAGACAAATAAGGTTTAGTTTTTTTTAAAATTTTCTCCCTTTCCCTAAACTTAAATTTTAAATTATTTTAAAACAATTAAGTTTATAATAAGCATGAAGAAAGATAAAAATTTAAAATTTTTAAGGAAGAGAACAGTATAGGTACAATAAAAATAGGTGGTGAGTAGTAGACAATTTAAATTAAAGCAGTTATATCATGAAAAGTTTGCAAATATAAAACCCTACTCTAACATATATCCAATACTAAATAAAAGAGTAGCAAAAGTAGCAGTGATAAAACAAAATTACATCAAGCAATCCTACACAGTTATACATAAGAAGACCAAACATATGAAATAATACACAGATCTATGACAGAAAAAGAAAGAAAGCCTAATCATCTCCTTCAACATCATCATCATCATCAAAATCAAATGATATGTCTTCATCCATAGATTTTGGGTCTGCATAAGGAGTAAACCAAAGGCAAGTAGGAAACTCAACTGACTGGTCTCGCTTCATGAATTTCACTAATGCCTCGTCATAATCAACATCATAATCACTCTTCCTTTTAACATAATATGTCATGTGATCAAAAATATTTTCTATATCTTTCATACACACTACATAAAAAATATATCATTTTGGTGTTCCAAACATCTCTCATCCCAGAAACTACATGGAGGCTCGGTAGCAGTGGAAGTAGAAGACCTAGAAGTAGTAGTAGATGGTGCATCATGAGCTCTATCTTTAGGTCGTCCATAGATCTACATTGGCCTTCCCAATGTTTTTAAGTGGCTTCAAATGCTTTTCTCAATGTTCAAAATTTACTCCAGAGTCTTTCCAAATACTAAATATCAGAGATGGAAATCCAAGACCTGAAGTAGTACTAGCTCTTGCAGAAGAACAAATAGCCTCATAAATAAGAGAGCCAACATCTATAGGTTTTCTCTCCTGAATGTAGTAATTTAATATGGCTCTTTCTCTTGTTACATCACTTAAATAATTTGAAGGAGGTGAGCAGAAATAAAATAATGTCATGCCTTTGAGGTGGCATTGAGCTTGGAAGAAGAAAAATTTACCTTACGATCATTCTGAATCTTCCAGGCTCCACGTCCATCAGTCAAATATACCACGATCTGATCTAACTCTTCTTCAGATGGAATGAACTATGAATAGAAACAATCAATAGCAGGTGGTAAACCATTTATCACATTAATCTGCTTAGCAGTAAAATCTACCAAAAAAACACCTCGTCAGCATCTGCTTCAGGTAAGTTTGCATAAAAATCTCGTACAACAGTGATGACGTCAATAACAGTAAAATAGTAGAAACTTTCCCATTGCCTTACCATAATAATATTTTCAATCGTTCCACCAGGTCTATAGAAACTTCACTTTGTAATAAACTTTCTTGACGATGCAAATTCATTGTAAAGAATTTGTGCATTAAAATTGACAAATTTAGCACTATCAAAAGTTTCTTTTCCCTTTCCCCGCTTCATCTTAGTAGCCATCTAAGAAATTGAAGAAAAATTTCAACGAATTTTAAAATTAAGATACAAGGCTTCCTACAAGCTTTTTCAAGCAAAGAAGGCTTAGTTCCAAGGATTTTTCACCACATAATCAAACATTTTTGCAAATTTCGGTCTTCACTTAATGTATGAAAAATTCATGGTGAAATTGCAAAATAACTATGCTAAAATGTAGATCTAACCTCGAGAAGATGAAATCTGGTGGTTTCAAGCCAAGAAACTTGAAAAGAGGAGCTCTAAGAAGCACCCTAGGGTAGGTTTCGCGAAAAAGAGGAAGAAGAAGGGGCTTGGGCGTCAACAATGATGTGGTTTCGATTTAATAAGCAAAATTTTTGATTTTCAACTAGTTCAGCTGAACCGGTGCCTAGGCACTGGATTCAGCTCCAAGCTATGCAGATGGTATGGCACGTAGGCGCCAGTCAAAAATTTTTCTTTTCTTGGATTTTAAGTGAAACACGGCAAGACTAAGGTCTCTAAAATAAAATTTCTTATTAATCACACCTCATGTTTATGATCTCCCAAACATCTTCTATCTTTCAATTATAACTCTTAATTTGAGATTAATTCACCATTCTAACACATGATTTACACAAACATCACTTCATTATGAACTTTCAAATGACAGTACAATAAACATAACAAAAACAATTAAGCAGTACAACATAAGCAAACCACACACATTCAATTACAAGATTAAGTAGCACACAAAATACATCCTTACTAAAGTAGGCACAACATAAAACACTTAAGCACTAGAATTCTTCCAACGATTAGCCCTTGTTGATCTCATTTTTGTCACCCTTCTCACATGTCAAATATTTGCAATCAAATGTGTGAAAGAAAGGATCATGAGGAATTTCCATGGCCATTTTTTCATCAATCCAATTATTTTTGCAATACATAGTTAACACGCCATCTGATTGACTTGGAGTTTCATCTGCAACTCTAAATGCTCATACTGATGATATATTTCATGCAACTTGTTGTGCAAATGTGATAGCTCCTCTTCAATCTTCCCCAATTTGCTTATCATCATTTCCAAACTTAGCGCAAGAAACCCATTGAATAAGGTTTGGGCATGATTATGCCCAAACTTATCTCCAATGGCCATACCATTATTCCTACTCTCCATTGAAGTAACCAAGATCTCAAACTCCCTCAATATTACTTCTCTCTGGTCAAAATATCAAAGGTCAAAAGATTTGGAATGAAGGTAAGGCAGTTTTATAGAAAAGAAATGGAGAAAACTGTTGGGGGTGGTTTTCCTCACATCCGAACCTGTGGCGCCTAGTTGCCAGCTTCACAAGACTCTCGCGCTTAGGCACAGTGTCCTAGTGAACACTAATTCTCCTATTGACAAAATTCTTCTGTTTTCAATCATGTTTAATAACTTTAATAGTGTTTAAAAGTGCCACCAAAGCAAGGGATGGTCACGATACTACAATAGCAAACATCAATCAACTTACCCAAATAAATTATGGATTGCCTCTCGCAAAGCGCTTCATTTAACGTCGTCATCCCGATGTATCCAAATGTTTTATTCGGATTGACCCAACATCAAAGTTTTTTTATGATAGGGCTTGTTTTCTCCAATGTATGGTTTTAACCTATGTCTATTTACTTTAGTTATATGTTTAGTTTCTGGATCTTTAATCTCCACAACCCCATAAGGATAAACTTCAGTCACAATAAATGGCCCCATCCACTTGGACTTAATTTTTTTTGGAAATAATTTCAATCGAGTTTTGTATGGACTTAAATTTTCTTGGAAATAATTTCAATCGAGCTTTGTATAATAAAACTTCTTGTCCATGCTCAAAATTCTTTCTAAAAATCTTTCGATGACGCCAAATTTTCATCTTTTCTTTATAAATTCTAGCAATTTCATAAGATTCATTCCTAATTTCCTCGAGCTCTTTTATTTGAAATAATCATTTTTTTTCCAACATCCTTTAAATCATAATTAATTTTTTTTATCACCCAGTAAGCTTTATACTCTAACTCAACTGGTAAATGATAAGTTTTTCTAAATGTGACTCTATATGGAGCCATTCTTATAAGAGTTTTATAAGCAGGACTATAAGCCCATAATGCAGAATCAATTCTATCAGACCAATCAGCTCTATTAGGATTTACAGTTTTCTCCAAAATTCTTTTAATTTCACTATTTGATACATTTGCTAATCCACTTGCTGGGGGTGATAAGTTGTGACTATCCTATGTTTGATCCCATATTTTCTAAGTAATATGTCCATTCTAAAATTCTTAAAGTGACTTCCCCCATCAGTAATGATCACTCTTGGCATTCCACAACCAGTAAAAATATTTGTGTTTAAAAAATTTGCAACACTCAAAGCATCACAATGAGGCAAAACCATCGTTTCAATCTGTTTAGACACATAATCCACCGCTAATAAGGTATAAATCTTTCTTGAAGATGGTACAAATTGTCCCATAAAATCTAAAAACCCCAGACATCAAAAGTTCAACTTTTAAAGTAAAATTTATGGGCATTTCATCTCTTTTAAAAATATTGTCTACTCTTTGACATCAATCATAAGTTTTCACATAATTGTTAACATCCTTAAACGATGTAGGCCAATAAAATCCAGAGTGTAAAATTTTAAATGCAGTCTTATCAATTCAAAAGTGTCCCTCAAATTCAGATTTATGACATTTTTGTATAATTTCTAGGGTTTCATTAATTGGTACACATCTTTGAACGACTGTATCTCAACATCTTTTATATAAATAAGGGTCATCCCAAAAGTAAAACCTTGCATCATACATAAATTTCTTTTTCTGGTGGCTTGTTCGTCTGTATGGTAGAATATTACTAAGTAGTTAATTATATATGCATACTACGGTATATGCCACTAAGCAACACATAAGGTTGCCTATCAGGAAAATTCTCATTTATGTCATCCTCATTGTTCTTTTCATTTTCATGTTCAAGTCTTGACAGATAAAAAATTTGATTATCAATACCTTTCTTATCCACTATCTCAAAATCAAATTCTTGCAAATGTAGGACCCATCTGATTAATCTTGGTTTCACATCCTTCTTTGACATAAGATATTTAATAGCGGAATGATCAATATGCACAATGCATTTAGCTCTAAGTAAATATGATCTAAATTTGTCAAAAGCATATATTATTGCCAACAGCTCTTTTTCAATTATTGTGTAATTAATTTGAGTTTCATTAAAAGTTTTACTAACATAATATTTAACTTTAAAAATCTTATCATATTTTTGTCCTAAAACAGCTCCAATAGAGTAATCACTTGCATCACACATTAATTCAAACTTTTTTTCCCAGTATGGTGAAACAATGATAGGTGCAGTAATTAATTTTTCCTTTAATAAATTGAAGGCTTTAAGACAATCATCATTAAAATCAAAATTAGTATCTTTTTCTAAAAGATGACATAAAGGCTTAGCAATTCTAGAAAAGTTTTTAATATACTTTCTATAAAATCCAGCATTCCTAGAAAACTTCTAACTGCAGTTACTGAAGTAGGAGGTTGTAATTTAGCAATAGTTTGAATTTTTGCTTCATCAACTTCCAAACCATTTTTAGAAAGTCCTAATACAATCCCTCATATGACCATAAATTGACATTTTGCCCAATCGAGAACAAATTTTGTTTCTTCATAACATTTTAAAACCTTTCCTAAATGATCTAAACACGAATCGAAAGAGGTTCCAAAAAATTGAGAAATCATTCATAAAAACTTCAATTCCTTTCTCAATTAGGTCACAGAAAATAGACATCATACACATAAAACTTGCAGGTGCATTACATAAACCAAAATACATTTTTATAAAAGCAAAAGTCCCAAAAGGATTTGTAAATGAAGTCTTTTCTTGATCCTTTGGAGTAATAGGTATTTTTGGTAACCAGAATATCCATCCAAAAAACAAAAATATTGGTGTGCAGCTAGTCCATCCAGCATTTGGCCCAAGAAAGGTAAAAAAAATGATCATTCCCAGTGGCAGTATTTAATTTTCTATATTCAATACAGATTCGCCATCCAGTGACTTGTCTTGTTGGAATTAATTCATTATTTTCATTAACGAGTACAGACACTCCTCCTTTCTTATGAACACAATGAATATGACTAACCCATGCACTGTCTAGGATAAATAATTTCAACATCTAACCACTTCAAAATTTCTTTCTTTTCCACTTCTTTCATTATGGGATTTAATCTCCTTTGAGGATCATCCCTAGGTTTATAGTTATCTTCTATTCAAATTATGTGCATATAGATTGAAGAACTGATTCCTTTAAAATCAGCTAATGTCCAACCAAAAGCTTTTTATAATTTCTTAATGTCTCCAATAATTTTTCTTCCTAATCTTTAGTTAACTTTGAGGATATTATCACATGTAAAGTTGATGAATTTCCTAAGAATTCATACTTTAAATGCGTAGGAAGTACTTTCACCTCAAGTTCAACAGGTTTTTCAATTGAAGGGATTAGAGATTTACTGTTTTTAGTAGTATTTAAAATCTCAAAGTTTTCCTGAACATAATTAATGTCCTCAAAATTTATTCCCAATGTTTTTCTTCAAAATCACTTTTAGATTCACTCTCTAATCGTTCCTGATCTAATATCACTTCATATTTTTCCTTAAAAATGACTTCACATTTTTCTTGGTAATGTTTAGCAATAATATAATCATTAATATCCATCCTATAACATTTTTCTTTAACATGGTAGCTCATTGACTTTAGAACATTAAAAGTTACTTCCTGATCATTAACTCTCATGGTCAACTCTCCTTTCTACACATCAATCAGAGTAAGTCTGGTAGCAAGAAAAGGTCTCCCAAAAATACTAAGAATTTCTTTTTCTTCTTCCATGTCTAGCACAATGAAATCCACAACGAAGATAAAGTCATCCACCTTAGCAAGTACATCTTCTATAACCCCTTTAGGATAAGTGATAGGTTGAACAGCTAACTGAAGGTTTACAGTAGTGAGAGAAATTTCTCTCCTAAGTCTAACCTTTGAAAAATGGATAAGGCATGAGATTAATGATAGCTCCTAAATCGCATAAGGGTTTTCCATAAAAATTTTCCCCAATTGCACAGGGTATAGTGAAGCTACCATGGTTTTTAATTTTTTTAGGAAGCTTCTTTTGAATTATTGCACTACATTCTTCACTAGGTGCAACAGTCTCATAAGCTTCAAACTTCCTCTTTTTATTTAATATATCTTTCATAAATATGACATAACTTGCATTTGTTCCAAAGCTTCCGCAAACGGAATATTGATTGTAAGCTTCTTAAATATCTCAAAAAAAATTGAAAATTGTTGATCAATCCTTTGTTGTCTTAGTCTTTGAGGAAAAAGAGGTGATGGTATTTCTAAATCATTTTTAGTTGGAGAGACAGATTGTTCTTGGTCTTTAAAAATAGTTTCTTTAGGTTTTTCAATCTCTCTCTTAACTTCAGTCTCTTTTTGAATTCCAAATTTTAATTCCTTCCCACTCCTAAGTTGAACCACTTTAATTTGTTCTTGTTTCGTCCATTGTCTTTTAGATTTACTTCAATATTACTAGGAAGTGTTCCCTGGGGTCTATTGTTAAAAGTGTTAGCAATTTGTCTCAGTTGATTCTCAATATTTCTTATTGCAACACTTTGACTTTGCATTTGATTACCCATTTGCATGACTACTTCTTCTATAGACAACTTCTTTTCCTTAAACTGTTGGTTATTAAAGCCAGGAGAATAAGAAGGTCGATAGTTAAAACTACCTTGATTGTTTTAGTGTCCTGTTGGGTTCGCTTAATTGTTCCCCCATTGTTGATTTACAGCACCAGAATTATTCCAGTTAAAATTGAGGTGGGGTGGTTTTTCCAACCTGAGTTATAAAAGTTAGAATATGGGTTATTGCGTTTGTTGGCAACCGCATGTAAAGTTTCTAATGATTGAAAATCATTCGTTTGTCTTAATAAATTTTCTTCACTTGCTTGAGGTATTTGAGAAATATGCATAACATAATTATATAACTTCTTAGATATCACAACAACTTGAGATACTAAGATGGTAAAAGCATCATTAGCATGAATACTAGCCACTCTTTTATGATTGACCCTTTCTGAGGGCCATCAAAAATTATTAGCTATCATTTCTTTAATTAAGCATGAGCTTCATCAAATGATTTTTGACATTAAAGATCCTCTAGCAACTACAATAATTATAGATCTAAGGGATCCTATTATCCCATTATAAAATTTTTGAATAATTAACAAGTCAGGAAAAACATGATGTGGACACTTTCTAAGAATTTCCTTAAATCGTTCTCAAGCCTCATAAATTGACTCTGCTTCATACTGATTAAAAGAAGTAATATCATTCTAAGCTTAGTAATTTTTTAAAGAGGAAAGTATTTAGCCAAGAATTTTTGTGTCATATCTCCCCAAGTTTTAATAGATCGAGGTGCTGATGAGATTGACCACATCTTAGCTTTATTTCTTAAGGAAAAATGAAAAAGTCTAAGTTTATTCACATCGTTTGATACACCATCATATTTGAATGTAGCACAAAGTTATAGAAAACTTGCAAGATGCAACTTTGGCCTCTCAGCTGGTGTTCCCCAAAACTAATTATTTTGCACCATTTGTATTATTAGAGGTTTAAATTCAAATGAGTTAATTGCCATAGTAGATATTTGAATACTTAAGTGAATTTCTTTTACCATAGGGTTTGCATAATCACTTATAGGTTAATTTTGATGTTCATTCTCAGAAGTTAAAGTTTCAATGTTATTTTGTTATATATATATATATATATATATATATATATGTGTATTGAAAAGCATTCTCTTTTATAAAGTGAATCCTCATGTGCACAATTCTGATGTAATGGTGTTGAACAATGATGATGAAATTTTAGAGGATGTCCCTCTTTCATGTTATTAGTTTCCTCTGATAGATAATCTTTTAAATAATGACTTTCTGCCTGAAAGATGGTTAGTTTGTCAAGCTAAACTCTGTAAAAAAGTATGTCGAAGAATAGGTTGCCTAAAGAAAAATATGGCATAGGATATAAAAGCTAGATAAAATTAAAATTTCCATTTGCCTCATGTAGAGTGATTTCTACATTTGAAGTCGATGAGATCCTTGCTTCATATGGCAAGGAAGTTGTAGTCAAGGATGTTCGCCCTAAATTAGAGAATGACATTTCTATGATTATTGATGTGATGATAAAAATCAACTTGGGTACAATTGAAGATCCTAATCATATATTCATAAGAAAACTCTTATCAGAGTTTATGGCTCATAAGATCGTAGAATTTTTTAAAGAGTTTCATGAATGCTCGACTTGGAGTTATATGAAGATGCTTGGTCTATCACTAGAGGTCATTGTGCATAACCTATCCATTGATCCAAGAATTTCTCCTGTAAAGCAACCACCTCACAGATTGCGACCCAAGATAAAGCAACAAGTCATAGAAGAGACCAAGAAGCTTATCAAGACTGTCTTTGTTAGAGAATTATTTTATTCTACTTGGTTGATAAATGTTGTACGTATTTGAAAGAAAAACAAACAAATATGCATTTGTATTGACTTTTGGATCATGAACAAGGCATGCCCAAAAGATGACTTTCCTTTGCCGATACTGGAACTAATGATAAATGTTACTTCATCTCATGTAATGTTTTCCTTTATGAAGGCTTCTCCAGATATAACAAAATCTAAGTCTTAGAAGAAGAACAACAACTACGTTTCAAACCTCTATCGATATGTTCTATTATAAGGTCATGCACTTTGGCTTGAAAAATGTTGGGGCAACTGACCAAAAGAAAATATGTTGAGATTTTCAAACATATTTTATAGTTTTTTTAATGATATTGCACTTTAAATAAATGCATTTTTGATGTTTTGTTGCATGAATGATGAATTAGGTCATTGGAGCAAAGAGATGCAAAAAAGAGCGAATTTAAAGCAAAAAGTATCAAAATGTGGAGATTTGAACTAGGCCACCGACGCCGCCCTCGACC